>JAECUM010016684.1:0-74230 GCA_016617855.1 Megalonaias nervosa
TTCAACTAAGGAATTTCGCTCGAGAGCTTGGGATATGAATACCAAGCAGTATGAGAAAAACTGGCACACTTGAGTTATTTGGCCCCGCAAATGAACTACTACCATCTGTGTAACAACTTTCCCCGAAATAACCATAACCGGTTATAACAGCTACGTTCGTTGAAAATACAATAACTGAAACAGCATATGCAAGAACGTGAATAAAAAATTTAAATAGGAACAATAAAAGCAGATTTCCCTTGAGTTGTTAGGTATCACAGTCGAACAGCTTTTGAGTGTAAGAGAGCTTCGTGTAACAGCAGCACGATTAAATATTAAGATTCCTTTATAGGCCAAACTGGTGGAAATTGCATGCATAGTTACGGATGAACAAAACCGACTAATCGCCGCTGAAGCTGTTGCCTATGCTTGCCAACAAAAAGTTCCAGAATTTAAGTTGTATAAGAGTTCTCACGACCCTCAAGATAACCAAGCGATTATCGATTATCCCAAACTTATATAAGCCGAAAAGAGATGATGTAGAACTTGTATCAATTATGCGTCCGGGAATTTTATCAACGTTGCCGCACGTGGGTGAGAGAGCTCTGCCATCTGGATTCAAGGTTGGCATTATTCTCATTGTAGAATTTACAGTGCCTGGTCATGTAACCAGTGATGGCTGTACACCATCTATAATATCACAGCCATGGTTTCATAGTAGGGCCTGTGTAATCTTGAACCATAAAACACTGAGGAAAGTAATAATGAAATGAATTATGCAAAAAGTTCTCCAGAAGGTTGAGAAATACGCCAGAGAAGGTTCTTGATGGATTCTTTTAATAATCTTCGAAATTAAGCGTCATATATCCTCGTACAAACCTGTATCCGGCACCAAATAATGTTTCACCATGACAGTGATAAATACAAAAACGATGACAGCCGATGTTTTATAAACGGGCAATCTTATACGCTCTGCTTCATGTAAATGATCACGCAGACGAACCTCGAAATTACAAACAATGCATGTGTGTACTTAAGTTTGGTAATATTGAATTTCCCATACAAGTTACCACCATCAATTTTTAGTGAGCTTACCAAATTCTTCCAATTTCCTCCTTTTTAAATTCTAAATATCCTTTATATTTCTGCATATAGTTGTATTGACTAGATTCTGCCACTTCCCATCCTCGTTTTCCAGTAATCTTATAACCCATCTTGTCTTAATGTACTTGATGAATGAATAAATGTGTATCATATTTGACCCTCGTTTTGTCTCCGTGGATACTAGTATGTCGTGTTTAATTTTCTCCACTTTTCTACATCATACAGACTGGACCATTAACCAATATTGATTTAATCGCTATGGCAAACTCACTCAAACATTTCCGAGATGTTCTTATGGGGAATAAACCTGCATTAATTATCCCACGCACAAGGGAAACAGCATCATCAACCTGGATTTGACAACAAGACCTGGAACTAACTGAGTTGTATACGTGGTAGATCATTTACATCTTTTGTATTTTGACTCGTATTGACTTGCATCGTCACTTGAAGTTATTGATTATTTAACACGCGGCGGTAAAAGACAACCACAGATTTTTTCGACTCTGCCGTTGCAAACTTGGCTGGACGGACTAATATGTGGACATGTTAAAGCACTGCGTCTATTCGAACATTCGACAATATCACGCGCGCTTGTTGATTTTACCTTGTCACTTAGAAATTAATCTTAATATTGTACGAAATGTATATTATTAACATTTACGGACGTTACTCAACCAGACGCGACCATGATGTGGATCTGAGCAGCTTTGCTGCCAAAGCTAATTGGACTGATTTTACCAGCTAGGTTGTTGTTGACATCGACCCGGGCGAGCTTGTCATTTTTCGATATCAAACTAGAAATCTTAAAACGTCTAACGTGGACATTCAGTATGTTGTTTTAAAACTACAAGGCGCTGTCGCTAAAACCTCACTGAAATCAACCAAATCGTGGGGAATCAAAGACTCTTTGCATGTCGATTACGTTTATCAACAATTTCATTGATAAAGTCGGGGCTACAGTAAAACAATATATGGACGCAAAAGATGCAGTTTCCCTCCCACCATTACCATGCAAGGAAAAATTGAGTACATATTAATGAATTAAAACACATGAACAAACTGATAAATTATCAGTTATCGACTTGTTTTCACTGGTGTCGAGAATGGTTTAGATTTAACTTAAGCCTCACATCTTGAAGGTACGCAAGTCTGGATTTGAAGTTTTCACGTCACCTGGATTGAATGACAGGTGGACTTCAATAATAATATTAGAAAGTGATTACCACCACCACCACCAGCATCATCATCATTATCATCATCATTATTCACTACTAGCAATAACGCTTGCTTCAAAGAAGCTCGTGTCTCAATAATTTAAAAAGGACACACTTGTCTGTGTGACGACTTTTGGGTTAAGACTAGAACGATAATTTCAGAAACTATTCAATGGCGTAATTAGTATTGTTTATGTGAACGTACTGCTAAGCCCCAGCAACGCGCAATTAAAGGAAATGTTTGTATTCCCCAAGCAGATCTTTTCTGTGATTCCTTGGCAGTTGAGCCAATAAAAGAAGGCTTTAAGTGTATGTGTGTTGCTCCTGAAGAAGACAAGATTGTCTAGCAATTATACTTCGCAATTGCATTATTAATAGAAGAACTATGATTGGCCCTCAGTGTTATACACGCGAGAAAATAACTGAAGCGGAACAACTGTGAGATGAAAACACCAAGAGACCCGTGCTACTCGTGAAATTCAAACGCGTGCTTAATGTTGCAGACGCTATTTGCGGAATCACTGCCACAACCACTGTTGGGCTTTCTGTTGCAGAAATATTAACAAAGCAACCGTCATTGGTATACTAATTGGACTTGTTGTGAGATATATATCGATAGCAACCGATGTTATAGGCGGTGCTGGTACAATAATTTCACATCGGCTGCATTTGTGACTATGTGACTTCACAGATTCGTGTCCACTTGCGTGTAAATCATGCACTCACGTATGATTTAAGGATAAAGTTATGTGATATATATAGAAGGCTTTGACGTATAGCTGTAAGCTGTGCCTAAAAGCCCCGTAATGATACTACTGTGTGTGTCACGGATTGATTAAGATACTTGAAATGACAACGAACAATGCAAAACTAACTTTGGTATCTAACCTAAGCAATTTCGACTCTCACTGAGTCTTGCTCAAAGGCAATGACAATAAGAGACAAACGATAAGCGATAAAGAAAACGTCGAATTTACACAACTTCACAAGATTTATGAAGTATTATTTCGAAATTATGGACATCGAACATTTGTGGTTTGAACTCCGATTTGTTAACTAGTCTTGCACTTTACGTTGTCAGCTTCTTAAACACACACACACACACACACACACACACACACACACACACACACACACACATGTGTAGTTTAGATCATTTAGAGTTTCGCCTGGACAAGACATTGATCGATGCATGATTGCGAAATTAGGTTTTTTATTCCATTTTCTCAAAACAAGCTCATTAAAACACAGAATAATACAGGGGGCTTTTGGGGAATTGTTTTAGAGAAACTTTCATTGTCAGTAGCTTTATAAGCATGCTCCATGGGTTGGATACTGATGTAAGATACAAAGCAGTTGTAAATTGAAATTGTTATACCAGTGAATATTTGTTACTATATTTGAGCCAGTTACTAACAGAACATGGTATATTTAAGCTATGGTTGTGATTTCATCGTGTCAAGTTATCAAGTTAATTAGCTCCAGATCTGTGTGATAGAATGAATTCATATTAAATGCATGTATCTTGGCATACATGTTTACCGTATTAACCCACGTATAATACGTACTCCTGTGTATTGCGCACTAATCTTCAAGTAGCTTTGACCCAGATCTGCCGTAAAAGAAAAATGCGCCTGCAGATCGGGTTCTATTCTGTTCCCTTGATATCACTGAATATAGGACGGTGTAGATATTAATTTGCCGGCGCATTATGCGAATGCAGATCTGGGTCTAGGCTGTTTTCTATTTAGTGAACCTTTTACTTGAAGAATGATGGTATTAGAATGGAGATCATATAATAAACTGAAATAGGTCTCTTTCACCTAGATAATGCAGTGAAGAAATAAGAATTATCGGTCACATGAATCAATATTTGGATTTCTTCTCATCTAAAAAGATTTTATCCGGTCCCGTTTTACAGTAAAGGCATCTGGCATAAGTTTATAAATTTCCTGAACGGTTGGATATTAATATCGTTCACATGAATGCACTAAGATAAATGATATATGTGTCAGATTCTACAAACTCAGACTTATTAGAAACGCATAAAATAATGGCAGGCTATTAAATATATGTATAAAATATTGCCTAAAACATTACCATTTTTTCTATGATGTGAGTATGGCGATAGAGCTGCCTAAAACATTATCATTTTTCTAGGATGTGAGTACTGCTATAGAGTTGACTAGAACTTTAATATTTTTTAGGATGTGAGTACGGCGTTAGGGTTGCCTAAAATATTACCATTTTTTCCAGAGTGTGAATACGGCGACAGAGTTGCCTAAAACTTTATCATTTTTTTCAAGGTTGTAAAAATACCGGGGAGTTGCCTAAAACTTTACCATTTTTCCTAGGATGAGTACGGCGATAGAGTTGACTAAAACTTTACCATTTTTTCTAGGTTGTGAATACGGCGATAGATTTGCTTAAAACTTTAAAAACTTTTAGGACGTGAGTAGGGTGACAGAGCTACCTAAAACTGTACCATTTTTTTTTTAGGATGTGAGTACGGCGACAGAGTTGGGGGATGTACTCTTGCCAGCTGTGTCAACAATTCGGTCAACTGTTGTGAAACGTGTTACGTGCCCCCAACAATAGTGACATCTCCACAAACAACTGCAACAACAACAACAACTACTACGACAACAACTGCAAGACCCCTGATATCGATAAGTACAGCCACTCAGTCAATAACTTCATCCATGCCCATAAACTTAACAGCGGTGCCGATCACAACAGAATCTACTAAAATTTCAGATCCAACAACCAATTCACCAAGCACAAACCGAAGTACTACACCAGTAACTTCAACAACATTGGTAACATCTTCAGCAACTTCAAAAACTTCAACAACGACTACAGCAACATATCTCACAACCTCATCTGAAATCAGATCAACTACATTCCTAACGACTCAAATAATTCATACAGCCAGCTGGACAACTATTCCATCTACAACAACATCAACACCACCACCACCAACGTTTACGGTAGCAACAATAAGTTCCTCAACATCATCAACAAATCCTGCAACATTTTCAGAATCTACTAAAATGTCAGATCAAACAAGCAGCACAACAAACACAAATCAAACTACTACACCAGCGACATCAACAACGTTAGTAATAACCTCAGCCACCTTGAACATTCCATCAACAACATCGACAGCGACATATTCCACAACTACTTCTACAATCACATCATCTACATCCTTGATCACTCCAGCACCTCAGACAACAAACTCAACAATTATTTCATCTAGATCAGTAACAACAGAAGCAGCATCACCAATTCTTATAACCTCAAAAATAACTAGTAGCCCTTCAACATCATCGACAAATGCAACAACTTCTTCAAAAGCAATGCCGATCACAACAGAATTTAATAAAACGTCAGATCAAGCAACGAACTCAAAAAGTACAACTCTAACTACTACACCAGTTACGTCAGCAACTTTGTTAATAACTTCAGCAACTTCAAAATCTCTAACATCTACAGCGACATATCCTACTACTTCATCTCCAGTCACATCAACTACATCTTTGACGACTCCTATATTTCCAACAACCAGCTCAACAACTAGTTCATTTACAACAACAAAAACGACAAGTAATTCTTCAACGTCATCAACGAATGCAACGACCTCTTCAACCGCAACGCCGTCCACATCAAACTTTACTAAAATACCAGATCAAACTATTAGTTCAACAGCAACTTCAAGAACTCCAACAACAACATTTACAACGATATATCCCACAACTTCGTCTGAACTCAAATCTACTACATTCGTAACAACTCCAGAATCTCAAACAGCCAGCTCGATAACTATTCCATCTACAACAACAAAACCAACATCAACAAAGCCACTACCACTTAGTGCAGAAACAATAAGTAGCTCCTCAAGATCAGCAACAAATCCTGTGACATTTTCAGAATCTACTAAAATGTCAGATCAATCAAGCAGCACAACAAACACAAATCAAACTACTACACCAGCGACATCAACAACTTTATTAATAACTTCAGCCACCTTGAAAGTTCCATCAATAACATCGACAGCGACAATTCCCACAACTACTTCTACAATTACATCATCTACATCCTTGACCACTTCAGCGCCTCAGACAACAAACTCAACAACTATTTCATATACATCAGTAACAACAGAAGCAGCATCACCAATACTTATGACCTCAGCAAAAACAACACCGTCGACAAATGCAACAACTTCTTCAAGAGCAATGCCGATCACAGTAGAATTTACTAAAATGTCAGATCAAACAAGCAAATCAACAAGTACAGCTCTAACTAATACAACAGTTACGTCATCAACTTTGTTAATGACTTCAACATCTTCAAAATCTCTAACAACATCTGCAGCAACATATCCCAAAACTTCATCTCCAGTCACAACAACTTCATCTTTGACGACTCCTGTATTTCCAGCAACCAACTCAACAGTTATTCCATTTACAACAACGAGAGCGACAAGTAATTCTTCACCGTCATCGACAAATGCAACGACCTCTTCAACTGAGTCGCCGTCCACAATCAAATTTACTAAAATACCAGATGCAACAACCAGCTCAACAAGCACAACCAGAGGTACTACATCAATAACTTCAGCAACTTTGGTAATAACTGCACCAACTTTAAAAGCTCCAATAACAACAGCTACAACGACTTATCCGACAACTGCTTCTGCAGTCTCAACAGTTACATCATTGACGACTTCAGGATCTCCAACAACCAGCCCAAAAACTATTCCACCTACAACAACAACACTTACGACTACAAAAGCAAAAAGTAGTTCGTTTACAACGACAAATCAAACTACAACCTTAGCAAATACACCTCAAACTGAAACACTGACATATTCCACAACTCTTCAAGTCTCAAGAATTCCATCAACAAAATCTTCTGTAACTTATTCGGTTAATGCAACTACTACGTCTCTAAGTACATTAAGTGCAACATCATCATCGTCAACAAGATCAACATTTACTTCGACGTATAGACGTACATCCACATTGCCAACTATGTTATTGACAACATCATTATCTGAGACAACTATCCAAACCGCCAAAACTGCCAGCAATCCCTCAACAATTTTAACATCGACTCAAACAGCAACAACAAAAACAACAATATCATCATCAACCACATCTTCTTCAGCTACGCCTAAGATCTATACAATGGATTCTCCAACGACAGCAAAAATAACAAATTCCAC
The DNA here is from genome assembly GCA_016617855.1 of Megalonaias nervosa. Taxonomy (NCBI): domain Eukaryota; kingdom Metazoa; phylum Mollusca; class Bivalvia; order Unionida; family Unionidae; genus Megalonaias; species Megalonaias nervosa. The sequence continues at coordinate 7,534 of JAECUM010016684.1, forward strand.
TTCATTGATGGAAACAACAACATTAGTAACAAATAATTTCACATCAATATTTGCATCATCATCACTAATGACAGAATCCGTTACTGTTTCGACAGTTAAAGATGCAAACGGCGTAGGAGCCTCGTACATACAGCAATTAATCCTGATTGTATCGGGGGGTGGGGCTGGTGCCTTTATTCTGATATTGTTTGTGATTCTCTTTTGCATTATACTTGTCAAGAAAATAAGATACAAAAGTCGTTCTCAGCGCCAGTCATCAAGCGAAGATAGCACTAATCCGTATTCCGTAAGTATTACTGAAGGATACAATGTCTGTTAAGACACATTCATGTAATAATATCACCTTTGTACTTTGATGACAAAACCGTAAAAGAATCCGTATTTTCATTGAAATTATTGTGGTACTATTTTGGCAATTGTCTTAATATCTAGGACAACACTGTTCAACATAAACGATGTAATCGGTTTATTAAATATGTAATACATATGGATATCAAACCAAGAACGACAAAATGAATTAATCTTGTTTTGTGAAGGCAAATATGGTAATTGACACAAGATACATATACATAAGTGAAAAACAGACCTGTAGAAAGGATTTAAGATATAATGTAAGCAAACAATATATATGGAATAACTAATCAAAGTTTTCCTGTCGTTTAAAAAGGTCTCAAACTCATTACATATTTTTCAATATGAATATGATACTGTTTGTCAAAACTAATTATGTAGTACTTTGGAATAGGTCATGCAACTAATTAAGACGTTTTCATTTGGGTATATAGTTTTATAGGTTTTATATAGCTTTATATGTTTTATATAGTTCTATATGATTTATATAGTTTTATATGTTTACTAAATAAGAAGATTCAGGTATGTAATAAAATGTATCCCAACATTCATGTTAGTAAATAAACCACACAATCATTCCTCTAAATACTAATGCTGCCCGCTTCCGTCTTTCAAAAACAATATATTGCTGGAAATACTAAATTTGCGCGAGCGCGCGTGTGCAGCTACTTTATATAGACTGTTTTCACTTCACCCTATCACGATCGAATGATCACATAGTGTACATGACAGTGATGTAAAATTGTTTGGTTTAAAAGGTACTTTGAAACTATCGTGTACCTACCTAAAGAGCGTCAATGACGATGATGTAAAAGCACTAAAAGGAACACAAAATACTGATTTCATACATGTGTCAGATGTGATAACTCAGATAATTTTATCGGTAAAACTGATTTATATATATATTTTGGATAATTCATTCGGTAAGACTGACTCATACATAATTCAGATACATGTACTTATATTGGTAAAACTGATTCATACTTATTTCAGATAATTCTTTCGGTAAGACTGACTCGTACATAAATTCAAATAATTATATCAGTTAAACTGATTGATACATAACTTGAGATAATTCTATCGGTTTAACTGATTCATATATAACTTAAGATAATTAGAGAATATTGCAATTCGTTAAGAGTTGTACTAGAAACGATTTGAATATATGAAAAAAAAGGCGGAAGTCCTGGTATCCTAGTCTCTGATATGATATCTGGCTATAAATATATTTTATATCTTGAAATTATTTCTGTATTGCAATTGTTTTATTATACAAAATTCCCCTTTCAATATTTTAAAACTTGGGAAATACGATCAATCAGCAATGTACCAAGCAAGAACATTTGAACAATTTGCATTCAGTGTACACAAAGATATAGTGGAAAGTATAATTTTTATCCCCGCTTTTATTTCTTTTACTTAACTATCAGAAAGTGTTGGGCATGGTGTTGGTGTGGGCTGTAATGAATCTGACAAGACAAATAAAGGTGGACATTGATTTGTTTCCATGTTATTAAGAAAGTGTTGGGTATGGTGTTGGTGTGGGCTATAATGAATCTGACAAGACAAATAAAGGTGGACATTGATTTGTTTCCATGTTATTATAAACAACTAACAAGCAAATTAGAGGTTATAAAATCTTTTTCAGATAAGCAGTGCAAAACCCTGTTATGACCAACGGGTCACGACATGGCTTCCTCCTATCACAGACGATCTCAGGTCTAAGCATACTCCAAGTATTTGGTCATATGACAGTCTTCCATATGTATACCACGACAGATGGCTAGATGAACTTGAACAATCCTCATTCCAGGACAGTTATTTTGTTTGATTTAAGTGTTTATTCAGCACGTAGAGAGCACGACAGAAGACATGAGAAAGATGATGAACTATTTGTGGATTACTTGCCTGTTTCAAAGCTGGAATATCTAGTACTTTTGTTGATATTTTTTCCCCAAGAAACCCACTAGATTGTTACTTGTTGCATTTATATTATAATTCTACCAAATATTCTGTTGTCATTGGATACTTTGCAAAATTATAACAGCTTTGTATTTTAGTTTGTATTTTGTTATACTTTTCGCATCGACATTTATTTTGGATGGGTTGATCTTTATGCTTCATTTATTAATTTTTTATTATCTTTGTGCAATTCTTTATGCATGTATTTACATTTAATAAGCTTTGTTCTTACTCGGCACAATATAATCATAACTGTGATGCTGTGCAGTCAAACGCTAACAATACAGCCATGCATTCTGGTGTCATTGACCATGTCTTATACGTATTCATTTAATGGCGATATAACCAATTCTTATGATACTGTGTCCAATAAATGGTTTTCGTTTTTTCTTTACATTGAGCAACACTTAGGTCATAGTAACCTGCTTCTTAAATTCTGTGCAATGAATCTACTGGCGTTATTGTTACCATAGTATAGCTATTACTCTTCGGAAATGAGAATAAAAGAAGACAATAACATCAAGAAATGACCATTCCGTGTGAGTACACAAAACTAACCTTGCGCAGCTCTGTAAAATTAAATCATTGGGGAACTTAGGAGGCACTGTGTACTTGAGATATATGAGGGTGTATGGTAATGATAGAAAAGCTAAAATCATATTTTACAGAACTAACTTATTTTGTAGTCAAAACTCAATTTACACGTTCTTTGAATATTTGATTAAATTATTAGCTATTAGTTTGAATCCTGACTAAAAAGTTTGAAATTCTAGATATTTAAAATAATTATAAAGAAAAAAAAAACGTAGATGAAAACAGAGAAACAATATTTTAGACATCTTTAAATTAGTGAACCTTTATATATACTGTGGAATTAGCACCCTCTGTATCTTAAGCTAAATAAAAATATTTTCTTATTTTCTTATACTTGTTTAAAAGCCTAGCTTCCGAACAGTTTATTTCACGTTTTCCAAAATGAAGAATAATTTACTTGGTGTTGCTGCAATATAAATCACTCCATTATTTTTTTCTTTAGGAAGGATAACTTTAGATTTTTAATCGACTAATATACATAATTTTTTGCTGCCAAAATGAGATCAACTTGAGTCAGTAAAGTTAAAATTGTATCTAAATACTAGGTGTGGAAGGGAACAACAATATATGAACATATCATAAGAAGTATTCCTAGTTAGGAGATTGTCTGTTTCCAAAAAAAAGTACACATTAAATAATATTTCTCAAAACGTAAGTAAAAGAAACGTTTTTCATTCACTGAGACTTGACCACTTGGGTGCTGACCTAGTAAATGATGATTTATCGAGCTCTCTTATTAGGTTCTTTCAGTGGATCATAGCATTCGGACACATTTTGTCAGATACATTTAAATGTCGAGGGGACAAAAAGGCACATAAATACCAGTTGATGCCTTTTTTAAAATCAAAACGGTGGGCAACTGGTCAAGAACTACCCAACCAGGTGCTGTCATTGCGCATGTCAATAATGCAATATGATTAAAATCAAACTCTCCTCTATAAGGGAAATCTGACAGACACCGATACGAAGTCATGTTCAACTGACCGTTTGATTCACCAGTCCGATTACAGGTTTTATATTTAAGAAAGCGATAAGCGTCATTTGGAACATATCGTTTCTAACGATAACTCACGAATTATCTGATAGGCTACTAAATATAAGTGGACCGGGAATTCCGAAGGTCATTAGGACATGGATCTTTATCGGTGCCTGTCAGATCTACTTATGATAAGAAGATATGAGTTTTAATGTTCCTGTCACTAGTAATTGATAAGCTTGTATAATACGTATACCATTTGCACAGCATTGTTGTAAAACGGTGACCTTCTTGTTTGATCTGTCTGGAGTTCTAAGTTTTGGTGTCCCACGGTTTGATCATAGTTGATATTCAATCGATGGGTATTACCAAGAATGGTAATGTGTAAAAATGACATCAGACACTGTCTCTAGTCGAAAAGATCATATTACAATGAGAGAGAGAGAGAGAGAGAGAGAGAGAGAGAGAGAGAGAGAGAGAATTTTTGAAATCGATTAACTTCGAATTGAACGATAAGGTAAACAGTAAATATTTGCATCGTATTTATGGTTCCATTCTGTATATAGACCACGAAAGAAAAACGTACATTGAAAAAAGACAAAATTTGTTTTAGAAACTGCGGACATACTTAAACCATTTAGACAATATTATCTCGTGTGATACCAAGTATTTTGTTGGATGTGAGACTCGAACGGTATTGATAGAGAAAATTCGATATATGTACCATTACCGTTTCCTTCCATCCACGTGATGATAAATCTGATATCACACTCGAACATTTCGTTCAATACGTAACAAGACAGTGGAAACATTTGTTTACTAATTATGCATGCACGCAATATGCTTTCCTTCCCCAGTTCTAGAAATCTATATGTTGTGTATGCTGGTGTTCTTGTTTATTTTAATCGTGTCATTCAATGATACTATGATGGTATCCGAAATCTCAACGTGTTGAAAAGAGGTGAAATATTTTATGCTCAAATAATCACGTACAGAATTTCATATCCTACCTAAAACTGCACGTGGTGCATGTTCCCCATGAGGAAAATTGAACTACATCCTCCTAATGTGAAACATTGTTTTTAATAGCCTGTCTTCATCGACGCTCGAAGAAAGCAATCATGGTGCAAAAATCTGTTGAACATTGCTTCGTAATTAAATTTGCAACTACTACTCGCACCAAGTTTGCCAATTGGCTGACACAACATTGTTCAAACTACAACGGCAATATAAAAGCCTGTAAAGTAAAGAACAAACACCAAAACTACAGCCCGTTAAGCAGTCCCACACCAGTTGTACGTCAGAGCTGTCAGAGTACTTCAGTTATTTTTTAGCCTCTATATAAACACTCTTGTTTATCTTGTTCTGCTTAGCTGTTAGTTTTACGGGTTTAGCGCCATTTCTCAGCACATGGCAGCCAGTATATTTGGTGGAGGAAGAAAGCTGGAAAAACCGGGAAGAACCATCGACCCACGGGAAGCTACTGGCAAGCTTTCTCACATACCCGCGTTGACCGAGGTTGAGACTCGAACCCACGAGGACAAAGTGTCCCTGGAATGGAGTTCATCTTGTGAGATAGTCTAGATTGATGACACGGTTGTACAGGTGAAAAATGTCCAATTTCGGGGCTTTATCAATCGCAATGCACTGATTTTGATCTCGCACTAGAGATCTCTGTGTCGCAATGTGTACGTACAGTCTCTTAAAAGACTTGAATTAAGAAGGGAAATAACTTCATAAGAGCGATAGAACATTTAACAGAAAATAATATATACACATTTTATTCGAATTTATAGTGAAACTTACACTGAACAAGAATAATTTCTAGGAATGCAGAGACTGAAGATTCTTTTTCAGGATGGACTTTTTCTGTAAGTTTTTTTCCTGTGTGTTTAATATTTCTGACGGAAAGCCTAAAAATGTATAGAGAATACCAAACTTAATATAGTTTATGTGCCATTTTGTTTTCTCGTCTGAAGAATTAAGTTGTCAAGATTTTCTTCACACCTTATGTCTTCTGTTGCTCATTCTTTGTCTTGTAGGTTGTGCTAGGCATATGAACCTTCGTTGTGGAAGTAAATGTTGCTGTTCTTGGAATTTCGGTTGAAGTTCTTGTAGGCACCAATGGAGTTGTTGGAGTTGATAATGTTTTCGATTGGCTCATTGGCGTAGTTGTGGAATTTTTATTAGAGTCAACTGTGAAAGTTGTAGTTTCAACTAGCATGGAAGCTAATGGACTTCACGAATGCTGTTGAAATTGTACTTGTTGAAGTCGTCACTGGATTTGTCATAGATGCAATGGTTCTCGAGAGGGTATATTGAGACGTTAAGGTCGAGATTGATTCTCATAGTGCTGGGGGTTTTTTTTATTGTTGTTGTTGTTGTTGTTGTTGCTTATAGGTGGTGGGGTGGGGGTTATAGCACGTTGCAGGTTTCACAACAGTTCACTGCATTGGTAGTACAGCTGGCCAGAGTACAACCCGATACTCTGTTACCATACTTGCACCCTATGAAATGAAGAGAGAAAAAAATAATAAATTTTTCTTCAGAACAGAAATGTTTTTACAAATTTTTTCATACGATTTTGTAAACATTCGTGTAAGCTCCAACGAACATAAAAATGATACAGAGGGAATAAAATTTAGATCTCAACATGTTAAATATATCTGAATATGTTTTTCTACTATCAAAGTAAAATTACAGAACTTTACAAAATGGTAGGGGTTCTGGGGGTTAAAAAACCTATTCGGTGCACAAATTTAGCTTCGAATGCCTGTTGTACCCTCTAACTTTCTATATCCATGACAAAATAACCAACACTGTCTGATTAAGATACTGGAATACTTTCGATGGAGAATATATTTCAGCATTGAAACAAACCGATTTAAAATATTACAGGCTTAATAGTGTACGCTTTGAAACAAAACCGGTTTCCACGCGTGATATTCCTTATTGGTGTATAGTCCGGTAAGTATATCTAAACAGCCTGACCAAATTAAGCAGAGCCGTATCAGCTAGAGAATCTTGTCTCAGTTGAATATTCAGTCTCTACAACCAAAAGTAGCTTGAGAACAATGACATGTCCAGATTTGTTGGAATATAATTAATAACAACTTCGTCGCCAAATTTTTATGATGTCCAATCTCTTACTCGTTTCTTGTGAAATACGTACATAGAAGTATATCTTTGTTTTATTTGCTTGTTACTGCTGTTATAAAAGAAAATACAACAAGATTTCGTACAAATTGGCAAAAGAAAATGGGGTCGACTCCAACTAAAATGAAATCATAGGTTTGCACACTTTTAAAAATACTACTACGCCTTAAGGTAATGTGGTTTAACGTTCGATATTCATATGCCATTCATTAGGTGCCAGGTCAAATAGTAAGAGACCGAAGTTGTCATTCATTATGCAACAAGTGCTAGGTCAAACAGTAGCCAGTGGCAGTTGCCATTCATAAGGTGACTGTTGCTAGGTCAAATAATAGCAGCCAGCAGTTGCCATTCATTAGGTGAGTGTGGCCAGATCGAATAGTAGCAGGAAGCAATTGTGAACGAACTCGATCGCTCTTGCTTCTCTTTTCATAGCATTACCGACGCTTTCTCAACTTTCAGCTTATACCAGTAACTGTTTTAGCAGCTTTTCTGGGCGGATGTAAACAAATGTCGAAAGGTATCACAATGTGGGTGTTTGATTTAGCATATTAAATCATTCCACAGTTTTTAATTACGGATTTGACAAAACTATACAGAAAAACATGCCCCTTCTACTGAAAGACATGTCTGAAGCAAGGGTTATCCAGCTTGTGCAAGCAGTGAACTTATTTAAAAAACGCCATCTAACAGCAATTTATTTAGAATAAGTACTTTTTGGGAAACCACGGTATCGCGTATTCAAACGGTTCCACACACATCTGCTCCTTCCTTCTCACCTGGTATGGCAGATTTGAGAGGTCCACAGAAAGCACAGCAGAAGCTCTCGTATGTATAGCACTGTCTTCTGATCAAACTGGAGCACCACGAATAGACATTTCCATATTCACAGCCTACAAGAGAAAGACAATAGAAACATGCACAAGTAATACTTTAAATGTTCACATCTCGGTACCATACCGTGGTCATCTGAACATTAACAGTTCTTATGAAGGTTATATCTCTTTCTTATGACACGAAATGACATGATAATTAGTGGATTATTGATAGAGTTCTACAATATCAACAGCAAAATATCATAATCCCATACAAGTCTATGTTTTCCATTTCCGGACTTCCTACCCACCTCACATTTTCCAGTAATTTTTACCACTCCACAAAGATTAGCTCCTTTTTTTAACTTGTCCATACTTCAAACGGTATTGTGCATATCTACAGTCAGCCCACAACGCCCACTAAACCCACAGTTCTAACAAAACCCACAACCAACAGAGCCCACAAAACCCACAATAGTTGTTGGAATATTCAAACAAGCATGAGCTAGTATTGAATGTGTATATTTAGTCAATTTCACAATGATTTTTTTTAGAAATTATCAACTTGATATTTTACACATTGCTACATTGCGATTGTATTGCCCCAAGAAAAGAAAACAAAATCAGTTTTGTAATTCGCGGCACATACCGGGTTATGCTGTTGCTCATAGCAATGGTTCGGAAACTGTTATGCACTGTTACAATATTACCGAGGTAGACCGCATGACAGGGCAGTCAACATGTGTATGTACCAAACAAATAAAGAAGAGAAAAATCAAACTTAAATGCGATGATGTATACAAATGAAACATCAGGGGCTATAAACACAATGAGCATGTATCGTACAGTCTTGAACGGTTAAGTAGACATAGTCATTAATTAAATTATCAAGGATGCTAGCCGTCGGCATTGATACTCCCTATTTTCGCTAACTCAAAACATGTAGACTATATATACCAGCTAACCATTAATCGACGAAGTAAACAAAACAGAGGATCCTAGAAAATATTAATGTCAACTGATTTGAGCAATTCACTGGTAATGCACTGATTTAAAAAAAATTCGAGACCGAACTGGGCGGCTTGTATGGTGTTTACCGTATACAAGCATGCATACCTCACTCCCTAAATGCAGGTTATTACACCGCTGCCACCACAACAAAAACAGTTTGAATTGTGGCCATTCCCCTCATTTTTCTTCTGGTAAGTTTGCATTTGTGGCCTGTCTCCCTTGTGTAGCAATGTGGGCATACTGTTTTGCTGTATTCTCTTCAGCCCATCTTCAGCTTTCTTTATTTTATCGACTATCTGTTGTAGAATTTCTTTGTCTTGGGTTTTTTATTCTCGCTAGTCTGTTTACTTTCTATCATGTCTTCTTTTCTTGTCTTCAGAGTAGCAGGACCACCCGTGACTGTATTCTGTGTTTTCTTCACGCCATCATTCTTTACTGGTACCCGGTATACATACTCACCTGTTTCATACTCATCTTCCTCAATTAATTCGTAATCATCATCTAAATCTGACTCAACTCCCTGCGGCATAGTCCTTCTTGTCATCTTTTTGAATGTTCTATCTTGCAGAGATTCATGGACATTGGGACGTGTCTTGGTTTGCATAAAATTTACTACATGGTACACTGCTTCATCAATGTCATTTGGTTCCTTGACATATTCTACCTGGAAACGTGCTCTGTCATCATACAGACCATCTAAAAATCTTCTAAGCAAATCTTCTCTTCTGGTTCTTGTGTCTCTTTAGGATGTGCCTTGTCATACAGCCGGTATTGTGCATATCTACAGTCAGCACAACTGCTCTCAAGTATATTATGTGCTAAAAGAGCATGGTTACCTCCAGTGATCTCTGTCCAAAGGGTCTCGATGATCTTTGGTCAAAGAATGCAGTCTTGAAATTTGCTGTGCATAAACCAGTTTTTATGATTAGACTTACCATGATCTTGTTGTTGTTGTTGTAGGGTTTAACACCATTTTTCAGCACAAGATAGGCTATAAATGGCGGCCAATATAACTGGTGGAGGAAGAACCCTGGAAAACCCCGGGAAGAACCATCGACCCACGAGAAGCTACTGGCAAGCTTTCTTACGTACCCATGTTAGCCGAGCCTGAGACTCGAACCCACGCAGACAGAGATGAGATGGCAGTGATCCGGAACTGTGAGCACTTTAGACCGCTCGGCCTCTCGGGGCCCCACCATTACCTTGCAATTTTACCTTTAGACACCAAAATGAATAGTTTGTTTCCTACAATAAGAGCAAGACATCCAAAGTTTGGTAAAAATAACTTGTTCTAGAACAAAAGTTATCGTACAAAAGTTTTCTTTTCGGTCACAATAACCTTAACCTTTGATCTTTTGACTCTAAAAAATGTATAGTCTCTTACCCATAGAGTAATCCATCCACAACGTCTGGGTCGAGGTACTTACTTCAAAACGAAAATTATTCTTCGAGATCTAATTTTCCTTTCAGTAATACGTTCCTTTACCTCCAAAGTTTAGGTCCTCCAAACGATGCGTCTTTTTCTCACATTAAAAGCATGCCCCTTTCTTATGTACATTTAATTTATACCGTGTGCTTGACGTTTGTCTGTGATAGAGGGTAGAGATTTGGTCTACCTGGTTTTTGTCAGTTTTTAAAATATGTTTACTTCGATTTGAGTTCAATGCCTAACATTATTTACGAACTCCGAATGTTCTGGATGCGATCTTGTTTACAATTGGGTGGAAAATTCCATCGAAAATTTGGATTTTCCAGAAATTCTGTTGTGTATTAGGTCAAGTGAAATTAGTCTATAAAGGAGACTAGGTAAACAATTATCAGTTCCTGTCTTAAGGCCAGTCGGTGGAATCATTTACAGATATAATTTGAGATGAATTATCTAATTGAATTATTCACTGGAATTACAAACTGCTCATTGACTAAAACACTACTTAGGGATTATTGTGAATTGATTCAAAGACATTCTGGATTATATCATGGTCATACATCAAGACTATTGGTACATCAACATATTTAATACTATTGGTACGTCAGTTGATTCAAGAATATTGGTACATCAAGATTTTTACGTCTCTTGATGCATCAGGACATTAAAAGTTAGTGGAATTCGTTCTATAAGTTTTGGACTTGTGATATAACATTTAAGATTATTTGGGATTAAGTGTCTTGAATCTTCACTTTATATTCTAGAGAAATAAACTCTTTGTTTAATTTTTTTAATCATAATAGTTTCGTCTTTTTTCTGTTAATTAGTTTAAGACCAAAGAGGCTTAACACATTGCAAATTTTAGTCATGATACTTGGTTCAGTATTCTATGCTGAAAATAATTTTCTTCTTCAAGTTTGTATTCTTTACCTTCGACATCTGAGCCTTGTTACGTGTCTTATATTTAAGCTGCAGTAACCTTGTCATTTGACACTTCAGCTCCAGGTCAAGAGGTCATTATTTTTCTTCTTTCGGTGATAATGACCCTGACCTTACGCTTTTTCGTCTCAACACCAACATGTTTCCTACCCACCCCAAGTGCAACGCCTGAGCTCAGTTACATAGAATAGGCCACATAAAATCACCTGAACGTCATAAGAAGCGACTACTGAAAGCAGGAACAGCGGTGACTTAGTGCTTAACATGCTGAACTTGCGATCGAAAAATTGTGGGTTTTAAATCCCAACATCGAATTAGCCCTTGTCTACTGTAGTGTGTTCTTGGGCAAGGTACCCCGATTGCCTACGTACTAATAACTTAGGTTTCTGTGCCGCAAAACGACAAACCAAAACCGCAAGTGCGAGCCATCTACAATATTTAATTAAAGTAAATGGTTTAATACTAAAGTTATTGTGCTGAAACAAAACGTGTAACAAACGGACGTGTGTACAGAGTTACAGACTGAGAAACGGACGGACAACGTTATAACAATATACGCTACGCCTCTGACGGGTAGATAAAACTATTCGTCATCTTCATGGAATGAAAATCATATTTAGTTACCTTCACATGTACCGACACGTATTATTGATAGTTGGACAAGAGAAACTCTAACTATTTAGTCATTCATTAAAATGGGTGCCAGAAGAGGGTTAAAAAAAGATCAAGCAATGCATAGTACTAGAATTTAGAGTCCACAATAATACGTACCTACTGGCATATAATGATGTTCAATATTTGCAAGATTGATTAGACATACTTTACAAATAAACCCGTAAGATGGTGGCAGAACACATTTAAATTCTGCGGCACACCAGGTTATCTTCAGTGTCTCAACCATCATCTCCAGCTATCTCACAAGCATCCCTCTCGCAGTCGTGCCCTCAAGGGATGAATAAAGCTGCAACGTTGGATGTATTTATCAATATATTCCAACACCCGTATCATTCAGGTTATTCCGAAAAGCGCGAAAGTGCGACGTCACGTACGTTAATGTATTTGAATCTGAATGAATGGAGGATCTGCATTAAATGTTTCTCGATCATAAGAAACAAAAGCGTCATCGTGTTTTGTAGTAGCTACTTCCCCTTAAGGTTCAACTCCACGGTTATTTCTGCAGTCTAAATTAAAATTGATTTCCGGTATTTGAACAATATGATCATGCTTTCTTCAAAGCAGAAATCAGAAATGCATACGCTCGTGTTAATCAGTTTTGTTTATGCGGCTACCCACTGCTGTTCCGTCAGATACATAAACCAATCCGATGCGACTTCGTCCATTCGCTCATTTGAAAGATTCCGTTGATAAAATCAAAGGACTCAAGTCGAATCACATGACCATATCAAAACGAAAAATGAACGAATGGGTGAAGTCGCACCCGATTGGTTACTGTATCTGACGTAACATCAGTATGTAGCTACTTTATTTCAAATGGTTACTGGTCAGTAGAGTTGCTTTCTTCCACGTGGATTTATGAGTTTTCAAACATAGGATTTGATCAGAAAATATTATGTACATATCGCCGAAAGGACCCTTCAGCTGACCGTAAATTATGAGCAGTGAGAAATACCGGTACGTGTTTAAAATGCAGACTGATGTGGTCACCTTTTGTTTCCATAAAAATTACGCGATTTAGTTAATAGCTGAAATCATCCCCAGAAAAGTTTATCGGTACCTCCACAGATCTTACCTTCTGATTCATTGGACTAGATTTATATGGATTAGAATAAATCGGATTTAAATTATTTTTTTAAGAAAGATAAAAAATTAGGTAGTTAGAGAATTTTATTTTTTTGGATCGTAATAAAACAAAAGTTCCTGTGTTTGAACAATTTTCACAGCAAAGATTAAAATGTCATACAGACTACAAGTGAAATGGTCAAAATTGTGCGTAACCTTATGAGCATCCCGTTAGTACCTCTCCCTCCTCCACTCATTTTACGATACAAACCAGTCCATATTATTCTGAATCCGGTCTTTCGAGTTGGAAAGCCCCCTTTATTTTAGAATCTGAACCGGTGACGTAACAAATAATAAAAATTTGTGTGCTCCAAAACTGGGTTCGAAGATTTGTTTATTAGGAAAATATCTTACCCTCTGATAAACAGATAACTCTAACAATCAATGTATATAATCGAGGCATTACTTTAACTAGAAGCGGCCTACCTGATATCCCGGTGCTGATAGAGAGACAGGAATTACAACACTGCAGCTTGGTAAGGCTGTTGTAACACCGGTAATTCTCACTGGAGTTTTTAGCTATATCGGCACACGTCAGTCCGTTCGTGATCACTCCTGGCTGGTCGCCATAGATGCAGACTGTAGTGAATAAATACATGTATACGCATTGATGACTGAACTACTAGGGGTGAAACGATACACCTCTGCCACGTATCGATACGATTCACGATACGCAGCCTGCAATACGATACATATCGGTACGCATATGAACTTGATGGTCTTTCCATCTTTGGAAGGTAGGTGGTGCCTTTTCATGTATGTTGACATTCTTGGTTGTATTTCCAGTATGCAAACTACAGATAGACATATAGTTATCATATATGTATATGCAATTCTCATTGATGAGAAGATAACAGCAATACTTTCAAACAGACTACCTGTTGGTTGCAGTGAGATTTATCCAACGTTTTAGGCCATTTAATGGTGGCTCCATTTAACTCCCTTTGTTTTGTACAACATGAATGATTTAAAAACATTATTACCAATTTCGTGTCTCAATTACACTTGGAAGACATTACGATGTTATCTTCAAAACAGAAGAAATAATGCAATTTCCTCTTGCAAAGAAATTCTCATCTAGAACAAATCCGGGCATGGGAATAAGATTGAATAAGAACAAAACCTATCACATTTTATTTCCTGCAGATGCAAAAGACTTCTGCAGCCACAGGTATTTGTAGTTGTTAGTGAAGAAGGAAAACTACTGACTACACCCAGTCCTGTTCTACAACTTTCTTTTCACTTATACAAGAGGATAAACTTAAGCAGTTTGACATCTGCCCCATCGCTCATTCTATGCTAATTTCATTTATTCCATGAGCACCTTCATTCACTGGTTAAATACCCCTGCATTAAAAGAGAAATTCCAAAATTTGTTTCCCATGTACAATTTAAGGAGAGATGATGACAGGATTTTATCTTAAGACAGACCTCCTCCTTTATCAAAGAAAATAGGAGGGGAGGAAGAAATGGTCATAGGTCAATATTTATCTAAACTTCAATATATGTCTCACTTTCTTCCTACTCCACTTTCTTATAGCTCTACTTAAATCAACATCTTTGACAGATGTCACCTCTAGTTGTATAAGCATTAATCTGTTAATTAATTCTGAGCATACTCTGTTCCTTTTCTTTGTATCAATATTGTTCTGTACTTCTTTCTGAAGGGGCATATACACGCTAACTTTGTCAGCTTGAATATGTTGGGACACTGATCTTTGTGACTGTTATGTACAATTTTCCTGAGATCGTTATTTTTTGGATACAACTGCTCCAAAATAAGATTTTTCACTAACAAAAGCTTCCTTTGTTTACTGACTTCTATGCCAATTTTCATACCTATTCCATAATGCTGTATAAGGATATTTAGTCCATCAATGCTTGTCCAGACAGAGGTATTAGATTAAATATCTTTGCTTCTTAATTGCATTTTTAACCCTTATTTTATTTAATTTATATTAACCCTGATATGGATACATGTATATGGTTTTGTAGTATATGATTCACAGGGCGAATTTGATTAATTAAAAAAAAATTAAAATTGCATTACACTTTTAAATTGTCTGTAATTTAATTAGGCTCAGTATTCTGCCCTTTGTACATTTTATTTCGCAATACCACTGAAAGGGCCATGCCGTCTATTTTTTGTCCCTACAGCATGTACAGCTGATTCGTAATTAACACCATTTTGGGCTCAAAATCACTCGCTAGTTCTCCATTAACGCTTTCCCAGCTCCAATAATCTGATATACTTCATAACTTTAAAAAACTATTGTCATCATCATTAACATCAGCAAGTATTTGCCGAACGAAATCGTAATGAACCACGCCGGGAATCAGACATTTTGGGTTTTCTAGGTAGCCCATATTGTAAACACGCAACTGTAAAACTTTCTTCATGAATGGTTCAAACTACGCCATACTTTTTATTCCGAGGCATGTTGTTCTAATCAAATTTAGTTTCACAACCATTGATGTATGCTTGAAGAACCCAGATGTGGAACAGTTGCTATCGGAAAAACAGATGTCTCGACAAGAGCGGTTAAATAAAAATTGTATACTTCGCCGAGCACATTTTCATATGTGGGACTTTAACGAATTTACGAGATTTCTCACTTTTCACTGTTCTCCAAGCGCGCGAATTCGTACAAAGTTTGCACGATTCGCGCAATGGCACACCCTGACAGCATCTTCGCTTAAGTACTTGACATATCTAATGACTTTCCAGCGAAGTCTCTCTGCTGCTCTGCCGATACTTCCTGTTTGTCATGCAGACAATAAGCTACACTGATTTCTGATTGGTGGCTATTTTTTAACCTAGAGTAAAACAAGCAATAACCACAAATGAGAATTCAATGTAACATTTCAACGTGCAACACACCGGTAGCGTAGTTTTCAAATCGACCAAAGGAGTCAAGATACAATTTAAGTAGAAACTTCGCTTGAAAGTGGTTATTAAATGATGAGTAAAGTACTTCATTATACATGTGGAACACACTTGGAATGTATAGTATATGCTGAACATGCTTCTGGGTTAAAATAATTAGCATGAAATGGGGGTGGGGGGTGGGTGGCAGATTATGAACCATGTCACTTTGTGTTCACTTGTAGACGGCGAATGGGTATTCTCAAATAATCTTTTTCTTAACTTGTAGACGGAGAGTGGGTATTCTCAGATTAATCTTTTCGTTTTTACTAATTAACATTAGTGCCTGTTGACTTTAAATGCTGTTTCAGATGGATTATAATTTTACAGAATAACAAGGCAACTAATAATAATTATTCATGACTGCTGAAGACTAAAATAACATGCATACGATAAGTATCGTTTTGTATGATTCTCCGTCTCTTGTATTCATATGTGTATCGTTTCAGCAAACGTATCGATGCATCGATATATCGGTGAATCTTTCACCCCTATTTAATACATCTTGTAACAAATTTTGAAAAAATGTTTCTACTTCATGGGCGAACAAGAATCACACTAAAGTTCTTGTTTCTATCCATTTCCTTCCGTCATGCGATCATTATTTATTGATTAAGTTGATCAAATAATGCATAGATATGTTCACGGGATAGTGACGTACTAAGGGTGAATGGCGCCCTAGGCGACGATGATGGCCCAAAGGGGTTATAACGCCCAAAGACTTCTAGCGCCCGGGGCAACCGCCGCCTGTTAGTGCGCTATTAGTTCTATAAAACTAAATAAATGTAACTATCAGACAGTACTTCAATAAAATTCGATATATGTTGCTATTACAGAGTAATTCTATAAAACTAAATATATTGCCATCAAAGAGTAGTTCTAACAATGATACCAACCCCTAAAGTATATTTTTTAAAAATGTTGATAAATTAATTCTGCTTCCCAAAATTGTCCGCTTTATTGACGATAAAAATTTTAAAGACGTGGAAAACTTCATTACAAATTTTCCATATCGCATGTTAAATCTGTACATCAATTATGGAACAGCAGAACTCTTTTTCGCTGATTATATCTGAGAAGGTACTTTATAAGTCATAACCATGGAAACGAACAGGAAACGTCATTTGGAAATACAGTATGATATTAACTGAACGCCAAAACCCGTATGACACAACTTGACAGTGTCTGGTTATCTTGTCACATTATTTGTAGGCTAGATTTTGAAAATGGTTTCATTCGAGTTTCGCATTCATGAACAGTGTTTAGAGTTTAAAGAAAAGATACATCCGATTTTTCCCCACAGGAAATCCTTGTTTTGAATGTAATGTACGGATTGTGCATGAAGAGGGGGTTTAAAGAACTACGATTGCCTTTATTCTGATATTTAAAAAATGGCGTTGATATGGGTCGAATACATATTGTGATTTGGATTTTTAACGTAGGCTTAACAATTGTTTTATTCATATCGCTACGATGTCTGCAGTGTGGCAGTTTATAGTGATGTCTAGCACTGGGGCATCATGCCGCAGACATGTAGCATGATGTTCCACCCGCATTATTCTGACATAAGGTCGACCAGTCCTAATACTAAGCTTTTAATGCTGAGCGCCAGGCGATGCAGCTGTTGGTACCATTTTTATAAGTCTTTGGTATGATTCGGCTGGGGTTCGAACCCGCGAACTTTCGCTTCCGGGTCGGACGCTCTAACCACTAGGCCACCCGGGGCGGTCAAAGCACCAATACATAAAGCAAGTACTTATGTCTGGTGTGCATCTGGATGAACACTGCAAGCTCTGCATGTTTTTTACTTCAGGGATAAATTATAAATAAATAAGCCCATAATTTCATACACATTTTCTAAGTTACTAAGTGCATACAATGTGAAAAATCGTTTCTATGTTGTAAGGACAGGCAAAGTTGGTGTACCTAGTGCCATTTCAAGTACATTTTTCCCCCGACTACACAGAAGCAACAATTTTCATCATCTGCCAGATCAGACAGACAAAGGTAGCCTTAAACGTTTTCAAACATATAGACAATGAATGTAGCCAAAATACATGTAACTATGTTAATTCTCTTAACTTGAGTTGTGAAGGAAACAACTTGGCGTTTATCCCACATTCAGCAGTGCTCAACGACTCAAGATGCGTTGAATAGTAAATCAAGTGTATGACGTAATCTTAGGTCATCTTAAATTTGTTATGTTCATACCAGTTTACCCCATTTATGCTAAAATATTTGAAGAAAATAATTTCTATTCATTGAACAAGAAATGTATTTGTTATGACTGTGCATATATAGCCATCAGACTAGTAGTATATAAATGGGCGTTGCAG
The DNA here is from genome assembly GCA_016617855.1 of Megalonaias nervosa. Taxonomy (NCBI): domain Eukaryota; kingdom Metazoa; phylum Mollusca; class Bivalvia; order Unionida; family Unionidae; genus Megalonaias; species Megalonaias nervosa. Next base: position 25,823 of record JAECUM010016684.1, read on the forward strand.
ATTTCTAGTATTTATTTAGGTCATGCCCTTCAATCCCCCATGACTATGGCATATATTACGATAGTTCACACTCCTAAGCGTGTAAACCCGTGAATTGCAATTCGTGAAAGTTACCAATAAGCGACAATGCAGGAGGATAATGTCACAGTGGGTAGAATGATATGACATCAGTAACTGACAAACTGCTATTCTCACGCTACAATGGTAGACAGGTTATTGAGACTTTGCTTGTCGTTGATATTTATACTTTCTGCATTTTTTAAAGGAACTTACTCGACTTTTATTGTCTGTAATTCCACTACTCCATGATTCTGTATCTGTGCCAGAAGTTGCAGGTGTTTTTCTATTTCTGCGAATACGGTGTAAAAATCGGCTGTTTTAAATATTTTATCTTCGATAGCCACCGAGTACAGTTTACTAATCGCAATGATACTACTTTGTTCTGCAGCGACTAATTCTGAATCGACACTAATTCGAAAAATTATTTAACCACTCGTTGCTGAGGTTGTGATATCCGCCACACCCACACCAAAGGTAGTTGCCGTGGCGATTCCATAAATTGCATTGGCGTCAAGACATGCGCGTTTGTATTTCACTACAGTAACGCGGATCTCTAGGTGATGTTACTTACTAGTTGTTATTCCGCTTCAATTTTTTTCTCGTCTGTAATATTGAGGGCCTATCATAGTTATTATATTAGTAATGTAATCGCGAAGTATAATTGCTCGACAGGCCGACCTTTATTACGTGCAATACGCACATGTACTTCTAGCCAATTACACTTTCTATTGGTACAACTATAATACAATTATGGAATTTCTCTGAGGAATACACAAGTCTCCGCTGACTGAATTCGGTGGGCCTAGCACAACTTTCGTATGAAAACAAGCCAGTTACACCACTGAACAATGCCTTAGGTGATCGTTGTAGCCTTTGCCCAGATAATGTTACAAGAAAATGTGCATCCTTGTGGAATAACAGTCGAGATCTTTCTTTTCTCAGTTGAGCCATTGTTGGCTTAAGATATTCTTTAGGAAATGCCGCAATGTATATTAAGCGTAAATTTCACTTCCTCGTTGTAGAAATAACCCCTGGTTTTTTAAACAGGTGATGCAGTCAACGACCGAACGTTTGCACGTATTCATGCAATCTTTATAAGCTAGCTTCAAGCTGGTATTTGGTACATCAAGGTGTCCCCAAACGGTTGATTTCTATCTGCCATTTAACAAAATTATATATGAGTGTATACGAGGGTCTGGTAATATTATAGTTTTGAGGCATACATTCGTCGACAAGTAGAACAAAATCACTATCAATGCCAAGCCGATCCACTGCCCCGTCGGCAAATTCCTCAACTTCAACGCAGCGGTCTGAGTTCGTTATTTACATGTAATGATAAATTCGCATCGTAAAATCAGACACCAAAGATGGTTATATACCCGTCCGGATCAATGTCGAGTCCTTCAAACAATTTCCGGCGACCAACAACACCGATAAAGTATGCATGACTGATATTTGAACAGTATTGTCTTTAGCTCGTCTAGCTGCTGATAGTTCATCCCCTGTGGACATTATTTATTGTTGTCATTGTACCCTACTTTTCACTAAACTGGCTACCGTGAATTTGTTTCAGACTAGCGCATCTCTAACATTAAGGTCTTGGTGTATCAACCATCTCTGGCGGCACTGAAAACAAGTCGACCATTTACTATATTATTTTTGTCTTCCTTTTCCTTCGCTTGTTTATATGGTTGCAGATTCGCCTCCTGTTACTATGCGCGGTGGTGCAGGCACATCTGTAATTTGCTCATCAGCATTATCAAAACAGTCTTTGACAAAAGCAGCCGACAGGCCGGTGTCTTTGATTCCTTCGACGTCACTGATCACGTACAGATTGTTTGCAACACCTCCTCGTATCATCACAAAACTATATTGAATGTCCACGCTAAACGTTTGTAATTTTCCAGTTTTTATCATGGAAAATCATAACTTACGTGGTTCAACGCAAGCCCGCCTTACAGTGTGTGAAATCCGTTTTTCAAACGATATTTTGTTGTTGTTGTTGTTGTTGGGCTTAACGCCATTTTTCAGCACACGATAGGCTATACATGGCGGCCAGTATTAATGGTGGTGGAAGAAACCGGGAAATCCCCGGAAAGAACCACCGACCCACGAGAAGCTACTGGCAAGCTTTCTCACATATCCACATTCGCCGAATCCTAGACTCGAACCCACGCAGACAGAGGTGAGATGGCAGTGATCCGTAACGGAGAGCGCTTTAGACCACTCGGCCACTCGGGGCCCCCCAAACGATATTTGAATGTCCATGTTAGATGTTTTCAATTTTCCAGTTTGATTTTCAAAAATCACACGCTCGCCCCTGTCAAGTCAACAACAAATCCGGCTAGTAAACTCTGTCAAATCCTCTTTGGTGGCAGGCATGGTTAGATACACATCTGAATTACGTCATTAGGCACCCGTAAATATCAATAGGTGTTTTGCATACTATTGAGTGTATTTCATTATTGTTATGTAAATCTATATTATGTGTTATTTTTTATGATTAAACATCGCAAGGGTCATTTAGTAAAACAAACAAACAATAGCTAATTTTGTCGATTGTGGATTTGTACTTTAAGATAAGATAATTTTGTTTGGTAAACATATTCTTGTGGCTTTGAAAGATGTACAAGAACTCTTTCTGACGAATTTGATTGGGTTTGAGTTCGGGTCATTTGCTTTCCCCTTGAAGAAACCAGGGCAGCTGATTTCTGATTGGTTATTTGCTAAAGGACCTGACATTATTTGACAACTTAGGATGATCTGGAAATGAATATTTGACCCTCATCCTGGTTCTGAAATTGTGTATTAATTGTTGTTTTTTTTTCTACACAAGCGATGTTTACCTGAGAATGAATTATTCCTATCTTAAACATGAGTCTTAGCAGACTCGGTTTTAGTTGTGTTAATTATAATTTGAGGATTTATTTCAATTAATTCATTGGAATTACAAAATGCTCATAAACTTTAGGATTAAGTAGCTGTTTTGGGATTACTGTGAATTCATTTAAGAACATTCTACATTATATCATTGTGATACATCAAGTCTGTTAGCACATCAAACTATTTCAGATTATTGGCACATCAGCACAATAGATTGGACTTTATTCGGAGCACCACTGGAAATCAATTGGAATACTTTTGGACTTGTGATGGAACGTATATGACTATTTAAGACTTCATTCACCATACTGTAAGTTAATTTTAATAAATTATTAGTTGAATTTAAAAAAAGCAAAAAACATTGGTTTTTGCTATTGTCTGGTTATTTAATTTAAGACCTTAGATTCGTAACAATTTAAAATCAATAAGTGGTTGCGGGGTTGGTAAACGCTCAAGCGCATGCCACTCTTTTACAACATGTCCACATATTGGGCCCTCCTTCCTAGTTTGCATCGGTATAGTTCAATGAAGAAAAAACGGACGACTTTGTCAGCCTCAGACTGAATAATCAGCAACGTCGCCTAGTGATGAAAACCCATACGAGTCAAAATAAAAAAAAATAAAAAAAATGATTGGGTGGCATCAGGCATACAAGCCAATGAGTACTACGTCCTGTTGTTAACTCTAGGTTAACAATGCCAGAGACACAAGTGATGGGATCATTGGCGCAAGTTCATTTCGCATAAAGACACCGCGGAAATGTTTGACTTGGTAATTGCTAATGAAACAAAATTGGTCAACGGCGAGGACAAGACCAAAGATTACGTTCGTTTGATCGGGAACATTTGGTTTCCACTTCTGGATAATCTAAGACATTTCCCTTTTGTATGCGTCAACCAATAGATTTTATCAAAGGCATTCGGGGTGCAGCTCCGACAGTCGCTAATGCGGTTGCTTTTGTTTTGAAGTATGTGTCCTCCAAAGACTATGTAGTCAAATCCAGATTCTCGAGATTCAAGTAATAATGCCGGTACAACCTACGAAAGTAGTGCTGGAAAATCTGCAAGCCTGTGTCAACATTATAGTCTCTGTCCATGTATTTCAACAGCGACTGGAGAGTTGTCAAATTCGAGCAAACTGTTTTCGGTGTGTTCTTGGTGACCGCTGAACCACAGCGAGACCTTAGTCACTATCTGTTTTACAAATGCCATTGGATTTCCAGTTGGATGCTCAGACGTGTGTCCACTGATGAATTCACTGATGAATTAATTGATGACATCCAAAGTGTAAAGGTAGACAACACAACTTTACCCCCATGTGGAACGGTGGTATTATCGCACCAAATTGTCTTTGTTGTTTAATTTGACAGCGTGTTTGTTTTTTTTACAAAACGAAATATGTTTAAGAATAAAATTGTACAGGTAAACCCTCAGTGTGCGTGAAGCTGGGCTCGACGCCATGCAAATCCATCATTCAAATATTTGAACGTTTGTCCGGTCGCGTTCTGACGTTGTCAATGGTATACTGTTCATAATCATGGTGCTCGCTTGTGTCCAACATAATAGACGAATCAGCAGACCTTGAATCACTGAAACAGGTGAGTCCAAGAATTGTTGCAGCAACATCGACGTTGTCAAGAATCGATTGCTTCGGTTTCCTTTCCATAGATGAAATAATGTACGCTGTTGAACAACGCCATTATGCCGTTGTTGAAAATCCGACTTTATCGTTTGCTCCATCCGTTGCCGTCGCGTAAAAGCGTTCCTTGGACTTAAATGAGTCTGTGTATACTTTTTGTGACTTTTTAACCTTGGAACAAAATTGCCGAGATATGTTATGAACCCAAATGTCTACTGTCCCTTCCTCGTTTGAATCCCAAACCTCATTTCGCTTGCCTCGATCTCGCAAATTACGAACATCCATGTAAAAGAAGGGTAAGATAAATCTTTGAAATGAATCATTGTTTATACATTATGGTTTCGTTTTAAACCTTTTGCGAGAAATCCTAAAACGCTTCCAATTACCAGATTTGCAATCATTGAATCAGACAAGCGTTGTTGAGAGGCTACATTAATTATTGTACTAACCGGAGGCTGCATTGATTATTGTACTAACCGGAGCTGACATTATTACTGTTGATAGTAATGTACATTATGGTTTCGTCTAAAACCTTCTGCGAGACAACTGCAATCCGCTTGCCATTGGCAGATTTGCTATCATTTAATGAGACAAGCGTTGTTGAGACTGCATTGTACTAACCGGAGCTAGCATTGTTGCTATTGCTGGTAATGTAACCAGAATCTCCTACGGGGATGCCCATTCACTGTTCGACGTAACCGATCTCAAATTGAGCAGCTTGAAATCCCAGATTTCTTAACGGTTCTGCAGCAACTTTTTTTGATGTTATCAATTTCTCGCATTGCAACTTATTTATTGATTGATGGAGCGCGTTGAGGTACAATTACAAGCACCTTTGGTGCCCCTACAAATAATCCGTCGACAACATCACTAACAATAGTTCCACAGTAGGTCATGTAAACAGGTTTTCTTGCGCTAACAGCACGCACGGGTTTTTCACTTTTTCACGTCCACGTACAGTTGTCATTGTATTTAAACGTCAGGTCGCTCTATAATATATCATTGTATCGTCAAGGTCTTCCCGCGCAGGTCTAACGTGTATCCAGCTTGATCAACAAAAATTAAACAAAGGTTTGACCTTCAGATATATATATATATATATATATATATATATATATATGTATATACTGTATATATATATATATATATATATATATATACTGCTCTTTCTATATATACCTATATATATATATATATACTTAACATATATATATATAAGTAATTGCTTTCAGATCACCTGCAGAATTCGCTTGTCCACGAGGATCTTGTCAGTGTTTTCTGGCCAACCGAAAACTGTTCTTAACAATGACTGTGCATTATCAACCGCGTAAACTGGAGATTCGATCGAGCTGGCTGAGCTAAATGCAGGGTCATGCATGCGCATGCTGATTTTAAAATTGCACATGCTCACCAATGTTTTATTTCGTCGGATCTTTTCATAGATTCATTCAATCTCGTATGTGCTCGTGGGTAACTCCAAGAACAAGCCAGGTGGTACCACTGTATGACGAAAGCACAAAGGAGTCATTCGTGGAAAATCTCACAAATGGCCAAAATCAAATATTAGGCCAACTGCAATAGTGCAACAAACATACAAAGATGAAAATGGGATCTCGAGTGTGCGTGATTCTTCAGCACCAATTGGTATAGAAAAGGTCACATAATATTCGGACTTTATAGACGAGATCGTAATCATTGAGTTACCGCTCGGAGTTGTGTTTGCAACAACATGTTGCACTGCGTCATTAATTTCACGCAAAACGTTAAGTGATTTAGAATTCGTGATCGATGTGTTCGCCATATGCATCATTAATGTCTTCAGCAATTTCATGCATCAACAGGCGAAGCGTTCCCGGGTCCATAATAACGTTGGTGAGCAATGGATGACAATCTCAGCGGTCTCAATGATTTCTGGTGCGTTGTAGCCCCGTGCGAACCAGATTCACAAATGTTTCCAATCGATCCACGAGTTCAATCACATGTTGTTGGTCGACAGACACCCATTTGAACCCATTGGATTTTATAAAACGTTTGCGTGCACGACCACTGAGACCTTGTTTATGTTCAGATGGTTCTTGTGAGAGAACCCCCGATGTGGGAGATATATTTTCTTCTTCTGTGGTAGGCACATCTTTTTCTCTGCGGTTTCTCATATTTGTTTGCAAAGCTAGGTTTAATGTGTGTTGAAAAAATCTTTGCTTGCGGTTTGGCCTGTGCTTCATCCAATATTTGATGGAGTCTAACAAGTTTCTCTAACTCGGGACACATGCTTCGCTTGTTATTCTTTAATATCCAACCCACTCCCTATTTACCCACGCGGGCCATTCACTGTTGAGGTAACACGGTTGCATATCAGCAGGTAGTTTAGAATCCATCATATGGAATTTTAATAATGTCTCTCCACCTTCTCCTATGTCCTCAATCCGTCCTTGCACTTCTGCTAATTGTTCTGGACACACTTAATCGAACCACATTTTTTTTCTACGCCCATGATTTCAGCCGTTTTCACAACTGTCTTTACCTCTTCAGTTGTTTCTACGGTCTTGGGAGCTATTTCTGTTGTTGTTTAATCAGCGGTTTTAACGTTTTTTCAAAGCCCTGTGTAAAGTCCTCCCTTGCAGTTTGTCTAAACTGTAACATCTTTGACACGTTCTAGGACAGGTATATACTCGTGGAGAAGTTCTTAGTGTTCAAGACGAGATTTGTTACGTCGGTCACCATACTCTGTAATGACATCCCTGGCAGTTTTCTGTTGGTTTTGTGGACATTTTATATGGTTGTCACGATTATTAAATTGTTTAATCTAAGCCGGCTCGATGCCTTTTCTGGGGTGCACCAGTCAAATTAATCGTGAGAACACGGGTCCTTAGTAACCTACTCAAACATATAACGAAACGTATCCCATGAGTAATCGATGGCACACCAAGTGCAATTACTGTTTGCAAAGCCATGCGCGTCAATGCCACATCTTACAGTTGTCTAAAATCACTTCAGGCACGTGTGCGTGTCGTTTAGTCAAATACATGTAATCGGTGTTTTTGTATCGACCTCGGGAAAATATTTTCGCGGCTTAAGTCGGAGTTCAAGCATCACTTCGTCGTACACTACAAGGTTATTCTCATTTGAATCAAGGTCGTCACTGGTAGGCACTTAATCGATTGTAAAAAAGAAACCAACTGTTGTTCATTTACTTTTTATGGTGACTGCCACTCAGCGACTGAAGCGCTACCTTAATAAACCTGTTGAGATCATAACACGGTTGATCGTCAGCTGACGGTACAATCACGTACAACAAATCCTATGTTAACCATCTCAAACTCATCTTTAACAACAATTGAATTTTTCCTGATCCAACCTAACCAACGATGAACGCGCAAACTGAGTTTGGAAGCATGGAACCGACAGTTCCATCGGAATGACTGGTGGTTTATGTGCTGCAGAGAACGAAAAAGTAAATGACGGCGAAAGCATACCTTTTCTCTGTAAAACAATCGAGGGTTTCCTTTTTCCCCTTTAGTTAGTTAGTTAGATAGATAGATAGATAGATAGGTAGGTAGGTAGGTAGGTAGGTAGACAGAGTAAGTGAGTGAGTGAGAGAGTGAGTGAGCGAGTGCAAAAACGTCTAACTTGATCATGAAAGGAGGTATCGAGGTTAAATTGTTTTATGAGGCTACTAAGTGCTGTTCATCTGAAGTAAAATATATTGATATAATGGTTTCTGAGCGGACTGTATCCACAATATATTACAGTCCATGCAGTTAATGGAAAGGCGAAGCTGCTGTCACCCATGGGACTGCTCGAGCATGGTTGGGCAAACAAGCTGTGTGCCAAGTTTATCAACCAGCGCCAAGACAAATTTCACGCGGTTGGTTGCATGTCCAAACACCTAACGAGATTCATTAGGCTGATTGCTTATTTCCTCCGCATGCTCTTGTACGTGAACGTCAAATTCGTTTTGCACACTTACAGTTACACGTTAATCAATGCCGTTGTTATCTCATTCAATAGCGCTCTTAAAACTCATCTATTTCAACTGCAAGAACAGACTTAAAGACCTAACAATGTTTCCTTACCTTAAATATTTACAGCATGTTTTCTGTTTTCTAATTTCGTGGTGTTTGTTTTTATTTTTGTAATCATATCATTATATATGTTTTTTAAGTGTTGTCAAATGTTGTAAAGCGCTTAGAGCTTCTAAAGATTAGGCGCTATACAAAGTCCTCATTATTATTATTATTATTATTATTATTACCACCAGCAGATACAACGAAGCTGAGTCATTAACGTCTAAAGATTCAGCAAGTGTCGCTGATGCGCTCAAACGTATTTATGCACGTGGACCTTTAACATGGACACGATTAGTACAAGTCGATCCAGGTTAAGACTTTTCGGATCCTTTGCTATATTGTTGACAACGAAGTACTGGTACGCGTTAGACATGTTCATATACATTGTGACCAAATTATTGTGGAAAGATTTAATATCGCACTTGCAGAAAGGATATGCTGACAACAGAAATTACTGATGCGATCACGATCTCAAAGTGTAAAGCGATCTGGAAAAAACATTGATCACATGAATGGGTAACACGACTTCTATTAGTCATTTCTATTAGTCATACATACAACAAATAATGAAATTACTGCACCATTGGATTAAAACATGCTGACGCGATTCCACAACAACCTCTCACCGTTAGTTAAAATTGATTTCACAACCACCGCCATTAGAATTACTCGGAAACATTTTTGGTATTTATGTGCTCCAGCAGAGTTAGAAGATGGTCAACGTTGCGCTGCTTGCCCAGTATGGCCCATTGGTGTATTTTCATTTTTAAACAGTAGTTTCCAAAACAACCAACACGTTATGATTTGGTGTATGTCGTCCAACCATGAGAGACTAGTCCAAGATTGTTGAAACTACCAGGCAGATCATTCGTACGAGAGGTATTGCAAGTTGTTCCACCGAATACGGAACTTTCACCAAGGTATATTTTAATGCGCTAACATGGCAATGAATCGCATCAATGAATCATAAGTGATTTACAATTGCATGATATCCAAACACGTAAGTGGTAAATCCAGCAGACAATATCGACCACTTGGTGTCCAACGGTGACAAACTCACTTTGGTGCATCGGTATACAGCAATGCGATCCATTCTAATCCACCAACAACCACGGCTGCATCATTGCCCAGTCATAAAAACTACTGCGCTGAAGATACATGATGCGACTGTTTGGGGCAGAAGTGTGATTGTGTGATTTAGATTTTTAACGTAGTTTTAACAATTTTTCATTCATATCGCTACCATGTCTGCAGTGTGACAGTTTATAGTGATGTCTAGCACTGGGGCATCATGCCGCAGACATGTAGCATGATGTCCCACCCAGTCACTTTATCCTGACACGAGGCCGACCAGTCCTAACACTAACCTCTTACTGCTGAGCGCCAAGCGAGGCAGCTGTTAGTACCATTTCTTAAAGTCTTTGATATGACTCGGCCGGGGTTCGAACCCGCGACCTCCCGCATCCGAGGCGGACGCTCTAACCACTAGACCACCGGAGCGGGGCAGAAGGGTCTTGCCAATCTATGGGTTGTTTGTACACGCATATCGATGATTTGTCATTGAATTCGACCACGAAGTAAGAATTCAATCACCAGATGCATATCAGTATCAGTGAGCATATACAAATGCCACTTGACCTACGAGGTAACAGATTTCCTACGAAAAAAGCTAGTTTATCTCGTAAACAAGGTTAGGTCTTCAACTCAAAATTCAAGTCAACGTCTTGTTTACTTCTTAGAACCATGTCAAAAATCAAGTAGGCATTAAATCCTCAACCCCCATTCACAGACAAAATTATGCACAAAATGTACATATACATAGCAAACGTTTTGCCTTCAATTGCTTCGATGTATCGTCTTTAGGTTTTATCCTTTATAGACCGCGGTATAGAAGTAAACGTTTCAAAATCCAAGGACAGTGTCAATATTTTTATAGCCACCATTAACCATACGACACTCTTCCGACTGGAGAGGGTGATTTTCAATATTACATCAGGCTTTGCAATTTAAATACCTCCAGCTTTCCGATGCGGGCCGAATACGTCAGCTCCTTACTCAAGTATATTTTCTGCCACGTTTGCTATGGTCCCATCAAGTACCGCTAATTTCTAGTGTGAAGTCGCACGCCAACTTGCAAATTTCCACATACATTATTTTGATTAAAAAAATCTCCAACGCTGGGTGAAACTTAAACAGATAATCTATGGATTTCATTCTTTGATAAAATATATAATCGTTAGAAAATTTGTCACACAGAAGCAACTGTTCTGCTTCTAGCTAGTGCTATTTCCTTTCATAATACTTTTCACGGTCGGCGAATTTGTATTCAGTCGTTATATTATTACTAAAGAAAAACTTTCCAACTGATGTACCCTAGGTGATTTTCACTACCTAGGCTCCTATATTCTTTTCATGTTTCATAATCGTCATTACCGTATTCATCTGATTCATTATCTGTACTCAACGGAAGCACCTTTATTTTTCATGCACAATATCAAATAATGTATTTTCAGTTTATTTCTGAGAATATTTTCAAAGTTGACATCGTTGCTGCTCCAAGACAATTCCAAAGTTGATAAATTTGTCAATATGCACCTGTTGTGTGTTCGAGAAATCACATAACATCTCTTCGGCATCGAAAGAAACAGTAATTTGCTCTACAATCTTACACACATTCCACTGATCTGATAGAATGATGCCGCCATTAGATATATATAATTTTTCAAAATAGTATACGCATCAAACTGAATTTTTCGCCATTGATATGCAACGGTAATGCTTTAATAAGGAAGTATATTCTGCCAAAGTTGGTATAAAAATATTCTCTGCAACAAAAAATGTCCAAACAGTAGCAGTACATAAATTTTTGTAGTATGGCCACAATAAATGATACAGACATGGGAGAAAACTTTACCGCGCGAACGCTGATTCAGATTCTAAAGATAATAAACAATCCCGTCGACCATAGTGCAAGAATTACTGATAGAGGTAATAACATTTTACTCACCATGACTTTGTCTTCTTGCATGGTCACATATTGGTAATTTTCATGGACTACTATCCGTGGGTTCACATGTATAAGCATTTGATTTATTATAATATAAGCCAAAGTCATGAGGGATAGAAGGTCGTGACCTATAAAAATGCGAAAATTCTAAAACGCTCATTAACACACTACTCGGCCTTTGGAATACCTCGAGACAAATACACCTTAATGCTAGTCATGGAATTGTATGCAAACGTTGCGTAACAATTGTTTCATCTCAGCCAGACAGTGTACGCAACAGCACATTAACAGGCTAAACTGCATTATCCAATGACAAACTCTGCACAAGAAAGAAGTCTTAAGGGATACATTAATATACCAACTGGTTTACATGGACATCATGTTATGTCACTTGCACATTTTTCACTAAAACAGAGAAAATTTTTAAGAGACTTGGCGGCATAAAAATATATGTATCTAGGAATGGGATTTAACGGAACCCGAGCACAGTCATGGATAAAAAGGACTAATTAAGTTCAGGTATTCCCCGCACCCAAAACGAGAAGTACACAAAACAAAGACAAAAGACTGACGGTAAAATTCTTCAAATACGATATCATATTTGAAAATATAAATCACAATTGTTACGTATATGTAACTAAATTGCTTGTGTGTTAGTTTTAAAGTTCTTTTTTATTTTATTTTTGTTTCATTACATTTTATTGTAATGATTATTGTCACGGGATTCGAAATTCTTTTTCAGTGATTATGTTTATCTAAGACGTAAAAGGTGTTACATTAACAATATTTTTAGTTCACCTTGGTCCGCGGTAGTGTAAGCGCTACGCAAAAACGATTGGCTATTGCCAAGTTCTTTTCGTCTAGTCTGAATAAACAATGTTTTTTTTTTTTAATTTATTTCAGAGAGAGAGTGGTTCTTAGATAGTGCTACGTGACAAATTACATTTTTCCTATTGCGTTGTCCAAGTGTTAAGAGACCACGTGATCTATCTCGTGAGAACGGGATGATAATTTGGGTGGATATAATACCCTTTCTGAGCGCATGTCAGTCAGTTGTATTTTTGAAACCTTGAAGGCTGGATAGATTTTTATTGTTGAAACCAGATTGTTTTTGAAGTTCATTTGTTTTTGGAATTTAATAATTTATTCTCTAGAAAACCAAACGAGTGTACTGTTTTATAAATTCTGGGAGAAAGAAATTCAGTGGAAATTTATTCTGGAATTATTCGGAAACGTAAACTGTGATTCAATTGAGGAATTGTTGCTATTTGTACAAGGACCATATCTGACGTCATCGCCTTCCATATTGGAACGTTGTCGAGATTCGAACCTGGATTCTAATAGAACTATTAAGTGATAGGACTTGTATTTTTCATTCTTAGGATTAAATTTTGGATTATATTCACAAACCTAAGTCCTATTTCCAATTTTTACATTGTTTTCTAGGGAAATAAATTATTTTGTTAAAATATACAAAGCTTGTTGACTTCAACCTTTTTCTTGTTATTATTGTACTAGCCTACACGTAACACAATGTTGTAGCATCCTAGACTTTCTCAGGTGAAAAATAGGTACAGAAGGCATCATAGAGTAGAGAATTGGGTTAGTGATAAATTTACCATTTTTGCACTTGAACTGTCTGTAGAGTCATGATGTATAAATAATATATCTGTATCTATCTAGATATATATTTGTCTATCGTTCTATCCTTACCTGCAGGAACTTCGACAGAGGGCACACACAGCCCGGCATAGCACCACTGTAAGATGATGATGCATAGTATGTTAACAACTGAATTTGTCACTCATCTCTTTGTTTTCTCCAAATGTATTATCAGAGTGATAAATTTCAGCCACAGGTATTAGTATGAAGACAAGAGAAGAAATGAAGGGTTTAATCAGAATCAAACAGAACGAGTGAAAACGAATTATACGAACATCTTATTCACTTTTGCCTTGCAGATTATCTACATGTTGTTACGTAAGAGATTATCTACCTGGTGTTATATAACACAGCGTGTCTACATGGTGTTACAAAACAGAGATTATCTAATTGGTGTAGCATAACAGATTATCTAACTGGTGTTACATACCAAAGATTATCTACCTGATGTTACATAACATATTATCTTTCTGGTGTTACATAACAGATCATCTACCTGATGTTACATAATCCACGAACAAAGTGGTATCAATATTCTTAACATAGGATCTACTGGTCAGCATCTGAATGATGTTGTCTATCAAATACTTTCAAAATTCCAAACATAAAAAGATAAGGTAGATGGAAAATGGCAGGGAAACCCTTTGAGACTGATTTATGAACATTGGGCGTAAATTTGGTTGCTAATGCATTATTAAAGACGTCCGAATGACATCGATGGGATTTTTCCACGGATATACCACATTACTAAGTTTTAATTATGTTTTGAATCTAAACTTTTTCTGTCTAAAGCAAATCATGCACAGGAGTACTACAGGAATAAGTGACAGTTATTGTTTGTTGTTTACACGCATGTAATACAGTAGGTAACTAAGAATGAGCTATATATATATATATATATATATATATATATATATATATATATATATATATATATATATATATATATATATATATATATATATATACAATAAACTGACAACGAACAGTGCAAAACTAGTTTCTAAGCAGCCTGAGCGCTTTCGACTCCGAGTCTTTTTCAAAGGCAAAACAAACACACACAAAAAAAACCCCAGAAAAATCGTTGAGGTTACAAAATTTTACGTGACTATTTCTATTGGAATAAAAGCTTGAAATTTTTTTGTTTCAACTAGTTTACATCAACTTGATGCGGATGCTGAAAACTATTTTATATTGGCCTAGAAATCGACGAGCCATTATGCCGTCTGTTATTTTATGTAGATTTCTGTAAATGCAAATTATATCCTGGATATTTCATTGTTATAGTAGTAATTATAGGCTATTGGGTTACTAATAAGCAAATTTAGAGAATTATTTAAACGAAAATATGCCGTTTGAAAAATAGTGATTTTGTTCGTGCGTGGCTGTTTTTCTCTAGTCTTCTTGCTTGAAACCGATTGGTTTCATTGTTCTAAGGCGGCGTATCCAGTAAGATTCCTTTTCTTTCCTGGTTTCGGAACTCCAGTTGGGGTTTTGAGCATTGCAATAAGTGTTATATCACAGAAAGTGTGGCCACGGGAGGAGAAGTGTTCTGCGACTAGACTTCTGTACAGCTTCTTTGTCATCCAGTCAGTGGAGGTTGATCCTTTTGTGTAGCTTTTCAGTTTCTCCGACATACTGAAGCTACAGATCTTACATGTGATGAGATATTATATTCTCTGTTTTGTACGTTTTGTTTGGACCATTTATGTTAAGTTTTACGATTGTCGCTGTGCTAGAAAATGTGCTAGTCTCTATCATATGTTGACAGATTTTTCACCTTTTATCGCCACAGGGGCCAGATGTACTAGGGTGGTCTTTGTTAGAGATTGGCGTTTGCTTACCCATGATTAGGACGTCTTTGAGGTTTGTTTGGTCGCCGGTAGGCTACTACAGGTTTGTTCGGGAGGATTAACTTTAGTGTCACACGATTCCACGATCGGTCAGTATTTACTGATGATTTTAGCTACTTTTGGGTTGTCTGAATGGTAGGTCAGGATAAATGGTATCCGTTCAGCCTTTTTCTCTCCATATTTTAGTAGGTCATTGCGGTTAGTTTGTTTAGCCCTTTGGGTTGCCTTCGCTATCAGATCTTTGTCGTATCATGGATTAATTAAATGTTCGAAGTTTTTGAAATGTGCACGCAAGAAAAATAAAGCGAGATAAACTGCTGCTAATTTAGAATCTTTAATTGGCTTCATCTTTTTCGAGACCTATTGCTTATCGCGAAATTAAGCAATACCTTACCTTGAATCAAAAGTGTATTTTCAAGATGGCGTGGTCCTATTTAGAGCACGGTTTTTTTTTTTTTCATGTAATTGTACTTGAACAAGTGGTACGCGAAGCTGACGTAGAGGATCAAAGACACTCAAGTTGTAACTATTTCGATTGGCAGACAGCCACTGCCTAGCGACTGTGCCTTATTCAAACTGTTCGACCAAGAACTTTGATTCCCCGAGATAAATCCACTGCCATGAAACACAAATTATTCCTCATGTTCGTCAGTTAGGTTGTGGAGATTGTAATCGGGCGAACGTCGTTTTCAATAGAACTTTTCGAAAACAAGAACTAGGTATCACATCCATGAACACTGAATTGCTTTAGAAAAGGAATACGAGAGAAAGAGAAACTAAAAGGAGCAAATACATGTTATGTACAGTAAAATACTTTAGAAAGG
Organism: Megalonaias nervosa; assembly: GCA_016617855.1. NCBI lineage: Eukaryota > Metazoa > Mollusca > Bivalvia > Unionida > Unionidae > Megalonaias > Megalonaias nervosa. The sequence goes on from JAECUM010016684.1 coordinate 41,817, forward strand.
GAATACAAGAGAAAGGCAAACTTAATGAAGCAATAGCTGGTTACATACAGTAAATGGTTTACCTACCATTTTGCTACCACACGGAGTTCCTTCCCCTGGAATCATACCGGAGCACCCAGTTGAACCGACTGTTTTGCAAAGCATGAGTGTACATATTGCCAAGAAGTTCTGGCCTGCGTACGCATTCTGAAAGAAAATAACTGTGTATACAAATTATCCCTCGATTTAATGATATCGGCTACATGTGTGAGTGATTTAGATTTTTAACGTAGCTTTAACATTTTTCAGTCATATCGCTACGATGTCAGAAGTGTGGCTGTTTATAGTGATGTTTAGCACTAGGGCATCATGACGCAGACATGTACCATTATGTCCCACCCAGTCACATTATCCTGACACCAGACCGACCAGTCCTGACACTAACCTCTTAATGCTGAGCGCCTAGCGAGGCAGCTGTTAGTACAGTTTTTATAAGTCTACATCGGCTGCATATCACTTACATAACAAAAGCCTCTCCATTCCAAAATATGCATACATACGCCCTACAATGAACGATCCCTCAGTAAACTGATTAGACAATGCTAATCCACACAATAAATAATGTTCAACTGCAAAAATCTATATGGCATACTTTTGGAAACATGAGGTAGAAACGCTTTGTAACCTCAATCCTAGATTACGCCAACTCAAGCGAGCCAATCAGAACAGACTTTTGAAATCTGTGACCTCGTTAAAGAATGAAATCAAGGTATCAGTTACGTTCAGTCTAGTCGTCCATTACGCGAAATCTAAACTTCCACTTGCCGTAATCGGCCTACCTTACAAAAAAGGGCCATGACATTATAATCATATGGATTCACGGGTAGGACTATGTCTCGTTGGATTTCGAAGGCTCGCAAAGTGGAGAACAATATTGCACTTAACGGATAGCTCGATTACAGGAGTAATAGATGCCATATGATTGTAAGGTATCTACCCATTGGCTTCCTCGAGTTCGAGTAAATGAGCCTCGAGATCGATAATCGTTCCCATTTTATGGATAGACGAAGATCCTTCACCTAACAGGATGACACTATGCTCAAATATATATATATATATATATATATATATATATATATATATATATATATATATATATATATATATATATATATATATATATATATATATATATAGTCACGTTTGCTAAGCCCTGCTATAAAGTCAGGTATAAGTTATAATATTACCGCAGCCATGTGTTTGATGCCTAAAGTTTGCCGCGGGCTAGTGTTAATCTCTTACGCAAGGTTACCGTGACCCGCCAGAGAACGGAAACTTGAGTTGGCGTAGGCGACCGCTCGCATCATTTGACAAAGGCTTGTAGTTATCACACCTGGCAGCGACATCCAATCAGAATTGAGATAGAGAGTGTGATTACAATTTGGATCCAAATGATAATTTTCATAACTCGTAAACTAAATTAGTTTCGCCTGGGATGATTTCTGAGCAATAGGATTACTCCGAGAGAGCCACTCGTAATTTCGCGGAAAACGATTTATCAGCCAATCTCTATCAAAGATAATTACTTCTTCCATTTCATACAAATCATTTGTGTTATAATTACTTCAGTAACAGAAAACACAAAATAAATCCAAGATCAAAACCTATTATAAGTTTGAGAATGAAGCCATACTCACGATATGCATACCATGTACAAAAGGAAATTAAATGGCGCATCCCAACCGGATGTTTTATTTTTGAAATTTGCGCACATGTGCAATAGAGAAAATATTTTTAAACAACATTGTTAAGGCTTGGTAGCGACATAAGGTATACTGTATCGTACGAAAGTATACGTTGTTGAGGGTTGAAGGCCTTAACAATATCAACAATTCCAGGCTTGTAAGGCTGAAACAATGGACGCATCGAATAATGATATATACACTCTGGTAATGGTGTTAATGGCTGTTTATTTAGTATGAATGTAATTTAAAATTCTTTCTGATCATTTTGCTTTTGCCTTGTTTTTTATACTTCGACATAGTGAATGTGCGTAAAGTACTGCTTTACCTGTTTCTTCTGGCATGTTCTGTTATTAATTTATTATTGAGGTATTATTGCTTATATTCTGCTCTAGCCTCATGTATGTACATGTATAATCATACTCATTAGTCTCTTTGCAGTATACTCCGAGCTAATTTTTGTAAAATGCGGCTTTAAATTATATTTGCCTATATGTGTAACTATATGTAAATGGTGCTGAAAAATAATGACAGTGTTATTTTTGTTACATCCTAATACCTACATGGTAAAGTGAATTTTGAGTATTATTATTGTAAACTTCAATTTATGGAAACCAAAAAAATCTTGTTACATCTGATAAAACTCGAATGTAGTATTACATTTGTGTCCTGTTTACTAAGAAATACAGTATATATATATATATATATATATATATATATATATATATATATATATATATATATATATATATATATATATATATGTGTGTGTGTGTGTGTGTGTGTGTGTGTGTGTAGAAGTCTAGTCGGTGGACAGAAGGAATGGAGGAAGAAAAGGAGTCTGGAGGAGAAAGTGGAGGAGAAGGAGTATAGAGAAGTAGAGGAGGAGGAGAAGGAATTTGGAGAAAGTCGGGGAGGAAGAGGAGACGGAATTGGGAGAAATAGAAGAGAGAAGAATACCACAAATGAGTAGAATACAGGGACAGGTGAAAATCGATCTCACACTGCTAATCAAGTCATGTAATAGGCTATTAAAGGGTCGAGCGGAAGGAGTGTAATTGGAATTTTGAATCATTTGACTATTGAATTGTTATTAACTTGTTATTCATTGAATTTCAACCTTTTTTGTATATGTAACCATCTGACTGTCGGCATTGCTGGCTGGGGGCTCGGAGCTTTACATCTGTTTTTCACTAATTTAACTTCCAACCAAAATCGAGCCTGGGTGGGACTTCTGCAATAGTTTAAATAAAATACTGGGAGCACCCCGCCCCCACCATAACAACCAATCCCCATATATATATATATATATATATATATATATATATATAGTATATATATATATATATATATATATATATATATATATATATATATATATATATATATATATATATACGCTATTCAACTAAGGAAATAGTGTATACTCGACACATGTAGGATCCTTGACCAAACGTGATGCTACACTGGTCATCTACGGTGTACACCTGACCCATTAGCTTCTGACCAGTCAAGGACATGGTGTTGGAGTCTGCACTCAGCACACTCATACAGCTTCTCCTGGATAAAATATAAATGATTAAGTTAGTCTGCTAAAAAGTAGACAAATACACACAAAGACAGACACAGATAGATAGATAGATAGATAGATAGATAGATAGATAGATAGATAGATAGTTTAGACATCTAGTAAACATCAATGGAAATGAAAAAGTCATAATAAAGACATGGATTGCAAGTTGGACAATTGGCAGTTAATCCTGTCCAATCAGAGCTTTCCTTGGCTGTGTCTAACTCACGGAGACAGTGACACTAGAAATACATTTCCGAGCGAGGAAAGCGTGCAGGTGAATCGACACTGCTGTTTCTTTGAAAGCCAGAAGACAGATTGATTATTTGGTTACAGCACTTCTATGAGCAATCTTGGCAGCATCGTCTGTGCAGAAAACGATGCGAACCTAATAAAAAAATAAGAACGAAGACAGTAACGTTTATGATGATAACCATTAATATAGCGAGGAAAATATAAATATTAAATAAATAAATAAAACAATAAATAAGAATTCTGTAAATAAATGAATGACCAAATAAATCCCCTCTTCATAATCAAATTCAACAAAATGACAGGCTCTGATTATGTAAACAGTCATGAAATTCGACCTAGATGATTTTTCAATACAACTATTGCCAACACTGTCAACAAATTTTACTTGTCGATAACCACTGCAATACTACCAACACCGCCGCTACTGATGATAAGGACGATGACGACGATGATGGATACAAGAATACTTAGGAAAAACAAGCAAATCTAATGTACTCAAAGTTCATTACTTTACGTTCTTACTCAAATGTTTTCCTAAAACGTCACGATTTCTCCAATTAGTCAATATTCAACCTACACTCGTACAACTTTGAAAAGAGGCATCCTAGGACGGCTGATTTGACCCAAAAAAATGGTTTATGCTACGTCGAGAAATAATAGATTTTCTGAGGGAAATAATCTTGATTGTACACGGGGTTGAAATAATACATTTTCTCACTGACCATCAATAGAAATTGACAACATTATGACAAAGAAACTTTAAGTTATACTTTGACGCCAGTATAGTCGAGCGGTAAGCACGGCCGCTTCGCGTTTAAAACGAACCGAGTTCAACTCCATGTACAAATTATTTACCTGTTTTTCTTATGTGCCTTTTCACTTTAAATTTGAAGGAGAATTATATTATAGTTTATATGTTCTGTTCGAATATTAATACAGCAGAAAATAAAAGGGAAACCGCTGATAACGTGCCGGATCAAGTAAGAAATCTACTACTGTACTTCAATATGTCATACATATGCTAGCCAATGCGTTTGAAAATAAAATAAAAAGAAAATTTGCTTGCTACGAGTGAATTTCGAGTGGATGAAAACACTTAAGCTTTAACTCACGAGATGAAGTATATTCGTAATTCAATCGCTTTAAGCAAATATTCTCTCTTTTGCCCAAGATATCCTTGGAATAATTCTACCACGTTTCCGCCATATTAATATCATGTTCCGAACGTAACGTCGCTTTACATGCATGGCATAATCATGTGACACTACCTCAAACATTTCATCCATTACCTCATATTGCATAGAGTCGTTTAATTTATATTTTAATCAGTTATCTTTATTAACGATATTATCTCCATACTACACCACACCATACTGTTTGTTACAAGAAGCCGATCGCTTGTCTTACATCCAAATCACTGACCATTCGTTTACAGAAAAGAGTTCCAAAATTATCTCCAAGGAACAATGATACTGCCGGGTGTATTTATGCAGTTAGTTGCGTGTGTGCTATTTTTAAGAAGAGGCCCTTTTGCGTGTAAAGATAAGCGCACGTGATGCCCGTGGTCTACACAGAAAAGACCAGCCAGAGCACGGTGTCCACGAGATTTGATCACTCGGCTTCGGCCTTGCGTCTAACGTCCGTAGATCCTTGGCACATGTCATCTATTCTAAATATAGAAACTACAAAAAGAAAACACCAAAGTGAAGATAAAGTGAGACAACTTGCAAATATTATATATTATGGGGTTGGTTTATAATATCAATGCGCAAAACTTAATGTGCCTTAGAGACAATGAAGTAAACAAATAGCTAGCTTATGCACTCAGAAAATAAGGATGTAAATAAAAAAATAATACAGGCAAAGATTAATAGATGGCAAACAAAAACATCATACAATTGATGATAAAATCAAACAACTACCATAGTTATACATTTTTAAATATATATAGTCTTGAACATAATCCTTCTATAAATGAATTTTAGTTAATTAGTTGACCATGCCTTCCCCATTAAACCCATTAAACCAAATACTAATGAAAACTGTCTTGCCATCTTGCATTCGAATACATAAAATGTGGCAAATCTAACACAAGGCATTGAGGAAAGAAGAAAAGTATTTTTCTGTCTTGGCTTGAAATACTTACATTCCCAAAGAGGCTATGTACGGTTGGAAATAGTTGAGCACAGAGCACGAGGAGAAACTCCATTGATTGGTTGTGTTGAAGAAAGTCGAAGCCGACATGATGTATCCAGCCGCAGCTGTGCACGTATTGCCCTGCCCATCATGCTGTGCGCCGAGTCTGTAGGTCAGATAACAATGTTCACATACGAAGCATTATTACATCATGCAGTTGCAGATCCAGAAATTTCTTTTTTCATTTCATGTTAGGCGAGGGAGTCGAAAGGGTGGGCGTAAACAAGTACTCGATGGCACAGATGCCTTGGTGGAGGCATAGGGAGCGAGGCACCGTAGAGTTCCTGCATTCTAAGCACTACCTGAGCGTAATAATAACAATCTTACTCTCGAATACTTACTCCCCCCGCCCCTGTCATGTATAATAATTGGATACGAGATGATCATCTTACACGTGTGTGTGTGTGTGTGTGTGTGTGAATGAAGGAGATATCAGATTTTTCAAAATATGTCTACTCATCTATTCAATACAAATTTACACAGCCATAAATGTCTTGGGCTGGAGTTTTGCAAAAAGGATGTTAAATTAAATAGAACCGAACTATTGACATTTAGTGCTTTAGCTCGTGCATTTGATTTCTTGTGTGTTTCGGTGATTTATAGCACAGAAACACTTTGTCAGTTATATCGTGCCGACGCAAGTAATGTAATGTGCCTTTCTAGAGGACATACAACAAAAGCCGATCCTGGCTAGTTCAATAGTTGGAATCTATTGGGGAAACAAAAATTGCTTGTTCTGGTGGGATCCGATTAAATTTTGTTATCTATTTGTAATTACAACCATATAATCTACATAATCCTTTCAGTGATAATTACAATGTATACAGACATATGATCCAAATAGTGCAACGACCTCAACGGTCACAAAACCCTGAAATATTCAATTGCTGTATAACAGGGTTGAATAGCTATGGGACTTAAAATGGTAGATTAGATGTTACTTATTTCTAAATACCGACAAATTTTGCTAATGAATCCATCTTAAGAGCTTTAATTAAAGAACATCTCGCCCATATGTGGGATAATACGCGATGGTAGAGCTTCTGACCCGAAATCCCAGGGTCGCGCATTTGATACCCGGCTGTGCCATCCCAGGTCCTCTGTATCAGAGTCCTTGTGATAGGCTCTTAGTTTCCGTTTCCTGGACATGATATAGTCAGTAGTGTTGAAAGTCCATTAAATTGTATGTACTCAGTCATTACACCATATATTTTGGCCCTATAGACTTCATACAAGCACAGCATATACCGTAGGCCCTACGTTGTAATTAATTCAACCTTATAGCTGTAGATTACATGATGGTAATTGATAATAAATAAATATTTAATAAACTGCCAAAGAAACTACCAATTTCTTTTTCATTTCTAAACCTTACATTAAAAATGACAAACCCCAAAAACTCAAACGTGTTATTAAGCAATCCTCTAATGTACACGAAAGCACATGCACAGATACGAGGGATATTTGAAAATTCTGAATATTTTTAAAACTTTTTTTCTTTAAACCTGTCAGAAAAATTTCATGCTGATCGATAGGCAAAATAACGTTTTTTTTACAATGATCTGCAGCTGCGCGTGCTGCACGCTCGACATCTGTAGATGATGTCATACGAGGTAATATAGATAAATCACAGTGAGGTAAAAATGTCTGAGAAAGAAAACAAATCTGCAACCGAGAAAAGAACATACTGTAAAATCCAGGACCTCTTAGGGTACCCTTTGACTTCTTACGGTACCCTTTGACATCTTAGGGTACCCTTTGACTGATACCAAGGCCGACATGGGTAAAATTTACGAAAGCAGTTCTCTATCATATTCTATAATTTTGAGATGGTTTCATCATCGTAAAGATGGTCGCGAGTTCATTGAAGATGACCCACGTTCTGGAAGAGGCTATCTGCGATTGGCGACCGAAAGTGGCTGCCGTGAAAGTAGTATTTGATGAAGACTGGAAGCTATTCTATTATCACGAACATATCAAACTGTTTTAACATTTTGAAGAATTATTTGACAGGCAGAAAGGTTTGTTAGGCTGGGTCCCACATTTCTTGACGTCTGATCAAAAACAGACTGGGTTTAAATCTCCAAGAAGCTATTCTCCGAATATGAAAAGAGGGACCCGAGATGTTTAAACGAGATTGTCACAAGTGATGAAACTTGGATTTACTTTTTGAACCGGACATAGTCCGACAGTCAAGAGAGTTCAATGCCGATTGTTTTTCGATAGAAAAGGCCCAATGCTGCAGATACACGTGCCTGACTCTGATAATGTCATTGGACATTTACGCTGCCGGAGTATTACTAAAAGTTGCAGAACAATACCAAATCACCCATCCTCGCATAGGTACCCGAGGTATTCATCTAGCTCATAAATCCGTTGTCATGACAGTTTTCCTGAATGAGCACAGCATCCAGACATTGCCGTCAAACCCTTCATAAAGTCGTGATCTAGCTCCAGTTTGTTTTTGTCTGAATTCTGTTATTAAAGAATTGATATTAGGCAGATGATTTGGAAAGCTGTCGTGCGCTTGGATGTACAGCTTTCCAGTATATGAAAATACCAAAAAGTGAGTTCAAAATGGCATTTAATAACTGGGTAACCAGACTGAGAAAGTATGTAAAATTGCCTGGTGAGTGATTTCAGGAAATGCTGATATACTGTTCAATAATAAAGAACTTTGTTTTACAGAGAACGAATATTCAGCACTTGTTAAATACAGATACTTCAGATCAGAACGGTAATGTATTCAAACCACAATGGCCACTGATGTTACGAGTGAGTACCCTCAACTTTACAAGATAATGGTTGGATGAATAATGATTGTAAATGTTTTTTACTTTGTCGATTTTTGGTACATACGTTTTGGAAACTAGAATATACTAAAAAAAAAAAAACCCACCCAACTAACAACCAAGCTATTTTGTCATTGAACCATACTCGAATTATGGGTTTAGTGTGAAGTGTTTGTCACGTCTATTGATATACCTTAGAGTATTTTTTAAATAAAATTTTCAAAAGAGTTCTTTACAAAGCAGATTACATGTATCGGAAAAGACAAGTACTGACCCATGTCCAAGTTCATGTGCAGCAAGCGCTATCGACATTGAGTTAAATCCATGCTGGACGATGCTTTGGGCGTATGGCTTGCATACCGACAAGGAAAAAGACAAACCTGGAAACAACACAGCAAAGGAATAAGATGGGCAACAGCAGTTGTGCTTCAACCTGCCGTAGTATTAAGGTATGTTCCGCATCTATTCGAGTTTATACCAAGGTAGTTCTTTATCGGCATGAGGAAAACTTACGTGCAGACCTTGAATTGTATCGTAAGTGGAATCCATCACATCTTCCATAGTATGTTACCATGTTTGTGATACAGCATAATAGATTTCGGAGAGGGATATATCATACATTTTAGTGGAAACAAAATAGATGTTTTCATAAATTTTCAGTAGTAGACCCTAATAAAAAGGCTCCATATGTTTCCATCATTTTCAGTACAAAGTAGACTATAGACAGCTCCGATCCATAATCTTATCCCACATTCTGCCTCCTAAAGTATTTACCTGGCGCAATTACAACATAGCTATGAAATATTTAACCCCTTTACACCTTACAAACTTTAAGCCATACATTGTCTCGGATATAAATACTGTATACACCATGCAAAATGTATATCGCAATAATGGGTACATTTTTCAGTCATATCTCTACGATATCTTCATTGTGGCAGTTTAGAGTGATGTCTAGCACCGGGGCATCAATGTGCGGACATCTAGCATCATGTCCCACCCAGTCACATTATCCTGACACTAGGCCGACCAGTCCTAACACTAACACTGCTAGTACCATCCGTTTTTATAAGTCTTTTGTTTGACTCGGCCGGGGTTCGAACCCATGACCTCCCGCATGAGAGCCGGACGCTCTAACCACTTAGGCCACCGGAGCGGTCTCTAATGCAAGTGGTATTTGGTATCCGTTTTTTACTTTATGTCAAACATTCCACAATAACGCAGTCTGGATTTAAGTGGCTTTATATTTTCTTTATTTTTTATTCATATTTAAGGAGCGGGACTGGGCTTCGACTAATTTAAACAAACAAATAAGTCATCGTCCTCGTCATCATCATCATTATTATTTATCATTATCATTATTATTATTATTATTATTATTATTATTATTATTATTATTATTATAGAAGTCAGAACTATACTATATGCACGTGAATCTAAACGATAATTAAAATACATAGATAAAGCAATATAAAAAATATATGGCTAAATTAATGACCCATACAAGTAAAAATATAAATAAAATTTTTAAATAATGGCTGATATAATTTTTAATAATTCTAATATTAAGAAATTTAATAAGATTTTAAAATCAACATTTAAATAATTTATCTATTTTGTTTTATTTATATTTTGGGTATTACTACTACTACTACTACTACTACTAATAATAATAATAATAATAACAATAATAATAATAACAACAATAGTGTCATATTGCGTATTCTTTTTGAATCAGACAGATTGCTGGCATGCTAAATAAAATCCAAAAGTGAAGTAAACAAATTTTCAGGGCAAAGACACTTTTGTTTAGCAGCTTATCGGGTACATTAGGCTGGTTCTACATCTTATCGAATACATGAGGCCGATTCGTCTGCAAAAGACATCTTCGCTAGCCAAGGTTCCGATTGGTTAATTCTATCTACACTTTGGCGGATGGAGCAGATATTTCAGTGCTTTGTCCGAGCGAGATCTATTGGATTTCATGAGTTGCTTCCCTAAGTATGTAATGCCGACTAACCAACATTGTTTAACAGCGGTGCATTATACATCGGCCGAAAATGGTGAAGGCAATCGACTTCAAAAAGATACTTTGAAAGTTTAACATCAAAAGTATCGCTACGTACCAGAGAAGCCTTACAGGTATATTTGAGTGAAAGGTATTTATACAAACACATACCGGCGGTGGAAAATTGCTTATTTATTAGTGCATTCAAGCTGTGTGCTCCCCTTGTCTCGATCATGTAAGAATAGTGTTCAAATTTGAACAACTTAATTTTGATTGGATGCTGTGGTTTACCGCCGCATCCAATGAAATTTACAGACCCATAACAGAAATATCTGCTCAATCCGCAAAGGTGTATATAGGATTAATACGTCGGAACCTTGGCTAGCGAAGATGCTGCAAAAGATAGCATCATTTTTAACGTTGCACTAAGGCTGACAACTATATTCTTTTAAATGAGAAACATAGCGCAGACGGAGCATGGTAGGGTTTGAAGGGATTAAGTAATTCTTAGCTGGATTGTAATTGTTCCAGGAAAATACTTTTGTGGACAGAAGGTGGAGTACTATTAATATCGGACCGGTTCCTGATTATCTTAAGTGATTAATTATAGTCACAAATTTTGCATTAAAAATAATGTAAATGATACAAATTTTGGGGTAGATTCTGAGCATCGTTGCTTATATAAAGGAATGACGTCTCTTGAATGTTTGGACCGACATGTATAATCCCGCTGCGATACATGTTGATTTCCATAACAATTTCAGTACTAGGGTCCTTTCAGCTCAGCATCGCGAATGATATCCGCGTCTGTAGCTCATGAGCCTCTTGAAATGTGAATAGAATTTCCCCAATTCGTTTCGTGCACTAACGATTTCAACATTATTTGTATTGATATGGAGAGCAACACCTCTCATTCGATACATGCTGAAAAAGTGTGGTCTGTGTATGTGTCATCCGCTGTGTTGATTCTTGATTCTTGATACAGGTATAACGGTACCAATTGTACAACCCCAGGTGGGCGGAGCTTAAGGTGTAGGGAACATTGTATTCAAAATAAACAACAAAAAAACTAACTGTGATTGGTGCATTATGTAAGCGTTGTACTTTCTGTTAGGCTTAAAAAAATGCTGGAACCTCTTGTGAGATTATGTTAATTCCTATCTAGATCATATTTTGTATTTTTTATGATTTTTAAAAAATGTGGTAAACATGACTGAAAATGTCTATTGTGACTAGATAACTCTTACCCCGTCTAGTTCCAGTAGAGTTATCTCTTAAATGCAATGGAGTACCTGGTTCTGTCCTTGTCAAATTGACAATCTAACATTATTTTCTGTGACAGTGTGTGACATGCACGCTGAGGTAGGATAGAAAGTATATTTATTTCACAAAACATTAGCATTGAGGTCCATTGAAAAACAATTGGTACCGTGATACCTACAGGACTGAGCGGTTATGGCAGCCGTAGCGTGCCATAGGTAAGGAAACACTGTCTGCATCATCTAGTTTTTCTTTAAAACAGTCAAAGTTACTACTTATGTCTGTTGATGATCTGATGAGTAGACAATGTTTCTTTTCCTATGGCACACGACGGCTCAGATTATTGCTTTGTATGTCGATACAAATACAAACGGTGTTAATTTATTCGTGCGCGAAAGGAAGACGGTAATTTTAGCTACATTTATTCTCACGAGACTGTGTTTATGCCATTTTTCAAGCAATATATTTCATGTATTAAAGACATCGTTTTACCTCGTGTGCGAGTATATATATATATATATATATATATATATATATATATATATATATATATATATATGTGTGTGTGTGTGTGTGTGTGTGTGTGTGTGTGTGTGTGTTCCAAAACATATAGTAAATAACAATCTTTCCAAATGCACAGTGTCTTCGGTCACTTTGTAATTAAAAATGTATACAGGACACAAACATTACAAAGACAAAGCAGCAAGTCAGATAAGTTCGCCAAACGCTTTCAAAAGTCAAGATATGCAGATCTCTTTCTTTAGACAGACAACAAAGACAATAACAACACAAAACGCAAACCAAATAAATATTTTGTCCTTGATCTTTTAATATTGTGTGATTTTGTTTTAGCACAACATGTAAATACATTATTTTGTTTACAGTATCGTGTGTGGAATTGTTCCTCGCCCTAGTTGTCCGGCATGAAAATGTGATCCGTAGATCTCGAAAGAGTTTGGCCTGTTTTTCTAACCTCTAACATGCTGCACTGTGATTTGTCATGTCTCTGTCTGTCTGTCTCTGTCTCTGTCTCTCTCTGTCTCACTGTCTCGTCTCACATATATGTTAACACAATAAAAACATCAGACACAACCGCACGCTTACCTGAGACGCCGCTAGTTCCACCAACGGTTAAATGATACCTGACGAAAAAATATTTACCATTTATTGATCTTTGTTACTATATTTATAAGAGCAAATGAATAATTTTTAAAAGAAAAACATTGTCACAAATACATATTCTTTTCTGTTTCAAACCTTGTATTATTTCTAGAGCAAATATGATTTTTCTCTTCTTAATTTGATTTCGTATTTGACTTGAGACATAGCCACGTCAAAATGAATACTATGAGTAGCTAGTGCCATCATCTAGACGTTTTTGTTTTTGTTGTTTGGTTTTTTTTTTCATTTCTCTAATACAGCTTGCTTTTCTAGCCAAAACGAAGTCTCTACAATCTCTACAAATGAAGATTTATAGAAGATTTATAAAAGAAGAAACACCAGCAAGAACGGCAATTAGTTGTTGACACAGATTTTACTGACAATATGATTCAAGCATAATTCCAAAAGCCAGCAGAAATAGGAGACATAATGACATAATACAGAAAATGACAAATTGTATGTTAATATGGTCTGTTTATAACAGTAACCAGAGTTGTAGAGAGACGTGGTAATTTAGTGGCTTTTATACTCAGTTCCAAGGTCCAAGGTAGGCTACACTATTTCTTTGACACTAGAATATATTGAAGACGTTTTGAACAATACTAAAATGATCGCCTAGGTTGTTTTTGATATATGCAATATATGGTAATTAGAAACAAGAAGCGCGTCTCTCTGAAACAATGACTTAACATGAAATATTTCGAGATCAATTTTTGGATGCGGGCCAACACCATTTATCACGTTTACCTTGTGAGCAACATGGTGTAATCACGGCCAGGAAGTGACGTCGCCTGTACCCATTTGCCGAAAGCGCTCAGTGCAGTAGATGCGTCAACGTTTCCAGTTGCGCTTTTAATATTTTCCGTCCAGGTGGCATCGGCTGCTTTCTTATTAAAGTAAAATATTCTCGATTATACACTTGTCTACTTTTGGAGCAACTCTGCTGCGGTCGTATACAATGCAAACTATGGCGTTAACAACATGAAGGAAAAAAAGATTACGTGGAAGCCGAATTGCTCAGTTTGTCTTAATGTGAAACATTAGAAAGGAGAAAGTTATGATATGATGAACTGTTTCAAGGAAATTGTTCCAGAAGAATAATAGTTATTTGAGGCATCTACTGGACATTTTAAATTGATACAGCATGAAATAATTACATTAAGGCGGACTAGTGTTGATTTAACGCTTACTAAATATTTCTGTATACAATCAGCATCTGGCAAAAAGAATATATTTTTACAACCGTATGTACTTGCTTATAAGTCGAGTCCTACTGCAAACTGCACAGACCCAGATTATGCACCGACAGATCGGGATCTGTGCAGTTTGTTAGGAGTAATCTGTTGAACAAACAACACAGACCCTGACCTGCGAGCGCATTATGCTACGACAGATCAGGATCTTTGTTTTTGCAGTTTTTCTCTGCTTATAAGCGAATACATACAGTATATTATAATCCATTTTAATGGCATATATTTTAGTACAGTTTGGTTTGGTTTGGTGATTTACGGCACAGCAACACAGGTAGGTTATTTGGTACTGAGGCAGTTGGAGTAAAGTGCATTGCCCAAGGACACACCTCGGCAGCTGATCCATGTTGGTCTGATAGTAGGATTCGAACCAGCACCCGTTCGGTCGCGAGAACCACACGAAAACCACTGAGCAACAGCGGCTCGTAGTACAATGTAACCACATGTCAAATGCAAGGACGTCTCATTATTTTCGGTTCTTTTGAAAATAAAGCTTTTTTGGTGTAGTGATAGACGTGTTATGGTTATGTATTCATAGCTGTAGAGTAGTATGGTTATGTAGTCATAGCCATACAGTGTTATGGTTATGTAGTCGTAGCCGTACAGTGTTATGGTTATGTAGTCATAGCTGTACAGTAGTATGGTTATGTAGTCATCGTCATACAGTGTTTAGGTAATGTAGTCATATCCATACAGTGTTTAGGTTATGTAGTCATAGCCGTACAGTGTTATGGTTATGTAGTCATAGTCATATAGTCTTATGGTTATGTAGTCTTAGCTGTAAAATAGTATGGTTAGGTAGTCATCCTCATACAGTGTTTAGGTTATGTAGTCAGAGCCGTACAGTGTTATGGTTATGTAGTCAAAGATGTACAGCTTTATGGGCGGTGTATTGCAAACAGAAGAAGAAATATTTCAGTACCTCAGTAATAATCAATCCACTCAAAAGAATATCAATACTGGTGCCATAGCGTGAAGTGCTTTGGTAGCGTAAATCCATCTGAAAATGAAGACTATATTGTTGTTACGGTAAGTGACAACTACTTCTGAGGGGTTATGTCGTAACAACTCAAAACACGATACAACATGAAGACGAAAAACAAACACCACATGGTAAACATGAAAATGGTAACATATCAATTCAAATTACCTAATTTGATAACTCGTATATGGACTCCTGTTCATAATTATCAGGTATTCTACGTGTACTAATTTTGCACAATGTCATTGAGTACCAAGGGGTGGAATAGAAAAAAAAAATTAGTCTTTAGTGATTACAACATAACCCACATACAATACCTCGAATTTTTTTAGATGCAATTAGTTGGGCGTGGGGTGGGTGGGTGAAGGAAATGAATCATTCGCAGAATCGTCTTTTACTTTCATAATATTTTGAGACAACTGGGCTGATGGGATACTAGAAGAATTAATGTTTTTATGCACTCTTTCAGAGTTTCTTTTGAAATTATGTATTTATAATGAACGGAGGACAAAGCAAACATTGTTACACGTAAAATGCTTCCTGCTACATGCAACCTTCCTGCAACAATCAGGTACAGCAATGCTCTAGAGGTGAGGAACGATACTGGGACTTTGAAACAGAATTGCTCATACTCAGGCTTGTACCAATGTTAATCTTTTCAAATACCAAAATGTGACGCTAACACTAAATATAAAAACAAAATCTCTCTCCCCCTCCCCTTAACCTTACCCCATTTGTTAAAAAAACGCTGTATTGCCGGATAAGATTCTTTGCCTCTGCAGTTTTCAATGCTGCGGTTGTAGCCGTGGTAAGGTTGTACCAACTGCAACAGAATTAAAACAGTTTTCACATGGGACGAGACAAGTAGCGCATCTCTCTCTCTCTCTCTCTCTCTCTCTCTCTCTCTCTCTCTCTCTCTCTCTCTCTCTCTCTCTCTCTCTCTCATTTTGACAAGTTTTTATTAGATAGGCAATTCGAAATGTTGTCCAAGAATAATTAGCGGTAACGATATTGTAAGTAGTCTAATGATCATAAATTAAATGCAGATGACAATGAGGTTATATATTAAATGTTGATGGCAATGAGGCTATAAAATAAATGCAGATAGCAATGACACTACGTATTATTAAATTCAGATGGCAGTCTAACTATATAATATTTAAAACCTACTTTGTTTCGCATACTTACAACATGTAGACAGAGAAATCATATACAAGGAGAACCTCTATGTGAAAATCGCCAATTGCACGTGCGTGCCGTGAGGGTTTAGCATGGTTTGACTTTGCGTCTCTTTGATCTAAGAAATAAGAATGGAAAAGAGTGTATTTGTGATTTTGGTCCACCGCCTGCAATATTCAGGTTATTAATATATACGAGCTGCCAGTCTGAAAAAATCTATTATCATCGAGATTGTTTCATTGCATTGAATATATATGGAAATATAGTGCATTTGTGAAGTTCCCTGCCAACTATTTTTGCCATGATTTTGTATGTTGTGATAGTACACCGAATTTCAAAAAACACTGAAATCAGTCTGCATACATGATGACTAATTTATTTTTGCACCATTTCGGGAAACTACGGAAGCTCAGTTACTTGAGAACTGTACTCGTAATCCAGGAGTTGCAGGTTCGATACCCTCACAAGACAATCCAGGTTGGCTGTTTCAGTGTGTCATTGAGAAAAAGCATTTATTTTCATTCCCTCAGCTTTATAAACTCAGTAATGTGCCGTTAAAGACGAACAAACCAACCCATCCATGTACCTATTTATGAGATAAATAACAATCCAACCCATCCATGTACTTATTTATGAGATAAATAACAAACCAACCTATCCATGTACATATTTATCAGATAAATAACAAGCCAACCCATCCATGTACATATTTATGAGATAAATAACAAACCAACCTATCCATGTACCTATTTATGAGATAAATAACAAACCAACCCATCCATGTACATATTTATGAGATAAATAACAAACCATCCTATCCCTGTGTATATTTATGAGATAAATAACAAACCACCCCGTCCTTGTACATATTTATGAGAAGAATAACAAACCAACCTATCCATGTATATATTTATGACATCAATATAAATATGAATATATGGTCAAGTTTTGAATAATGCTTTGTTAAATTAAGGGCTACTGGTAGTACAAATTGGCTAAACGGTTGGGTGGGTGTGATATAGTCAAATAGCATGTATCGTACGTAATTAGTTGCATATTATTAACTTTAAAAAATTGGCATTTAAATGTTCTGAGGCAATCTGTTTTGCGGAAAATGCAAAAATGTATTTATTTTAACTAAAATAGGCAATTCAATATTGTATTTTACGCGCAACTAATCAAGGCATTGAGACAGTATTGAGCTATTCCGTTGTAATTATTTTGTTGCATGAAGACTAATCAAGATGCAACGAGCGTTACATTTTTAGAATACATTGGGCCTTGCGTACAATGCACGTGGCAAACATCACGATGCCAAGCGATGGGGGTTGCTATATTGGTCTTCTTCCAGTCAACCCGGTCCATTGACTGACAGTCGTATTACACGCATACTGATAGCTATCAAACACTTCATATTGAAAGTACAGTTGTGGTCGTTACTGATAATAGCAAAGGGAATGGCAAAACTTTCCTGAAATACGTTCTACAATATGACTCATTTGTTTGTTTGCATTTTACTTCTTTTCATCTCATTTTTCAAAGCATATACTTCTCTAAGTGTTAATCCGCCAAAGTTTATATCTTGGGTTTCATCAGCCTTTCGTTCTTAATACCCGCGTAAAGATAATGAATAGAACTAGCATTAGCTACTTATTCTAAATGACCCGTACATGTATGCATAAATGAAATGTGTATTGATTTTCACTGCAAGTATGAGAACTATTCTAATTGCGGTATGCGTTTCCGCTAGTATGTGCGAAGGCACTTCCCGCACAGCAAGACTGTGAAACAAATTAAGCAAAATATAAATTTTACAAAAAATACAAACTGATCAGGTAAGATACGTGAACAGTTGCATACTGTGCAAGATGGTACTTCGTTCAGTTCTGGTGGATGTCACGGTTGTCATTAATCGTGAATTTTAGACTAAGTATAGCGCAATATGCATAATGACGGTGAGTATGAGATTCTTTTGTGTATATATCCATGTGATGGTCTCCATCGGATTCTACAGTGTGCCGAATAGGCCAGGTATTGGGAAAGAGTCGACACTGATTTGTGCAGTTATCTATGTACATATTAGCGGTGATTTATTGACATTTTTCTGTATTTGTGATAACAGGCTATTTTTATGTTGTTTTGAGTATGACATTTTGAACACTGGATAAATTAATTTTTATCACTGTACAGTGTAGTCATTTGCAAAGACGTGTGCTTTATAAACCAGGATACAAGGTGGCCTACATAAAGGGGAAACATTAGACCAAAGTCTTAGATTTCGTACATTTTGCCTTGAACCTATTTATTATGATACCAAGAAAGTAGTTAGAGATTTAAACTCAAGATTCATTAATTAATAAAGTTTAGAAAACTACATTGCCAATTGTGGTATAATTTAATAATTCAGCATTTACAAAGAAACGTGTGAGCAGAGAATATCAATATTCCAGACTCTTCATTTTGGGAAACATTATAATGTTTTCGGATCAAAAATTAAGTCATTATTATAATTACCAACATACATGGAGAAATGTGTTATTGTATTCATCATAAAATGCTGTTTATGGCCAATACAGGCCCTCGTACTTCTTTTTAGAAACTACTGTCAAGGTTGTTCAGGACTGACTAGAATCCATTTTATTTGCAAAGAGTGTGTGCAGAAAAACAACTCATGTTCAATTTCTCCAAGTTTTATTTAAAATCCACTTCACTTTGCCACTAAATAGATTATTCGTTAAGTGGCAGTGGCATTTCATTTTCACTGCATATAGACTCCTATCATATTGCTGTACACTGCATCAATGTCAGCGGACAGAAAAGTATGGAATTGTTTTTTATTTTAAGTTATTCTTTTACATACCCACTGCTAAATGTTGCATGATACTTAACTGAAAGCAATGGGACATCACTATTACCATAATTTTAGTCATTTCTTTATAATCAGAGTACCATAGCCCATCCATTTGTACTGAATTGTACATTACCAACAGCCCTTAATCTGTTGATTTTTTTTTCTTGCCTCCTCATAAAAAAGAAGAAAAACAAACATAATAATAAGACAGCTTTCGAATAACGAAATACAAACCTGCTTCTTTGTAGTCATATGTTGATAAATAATTCTTCTCTTGAAATACGACGTGCTTCACCACCATGCTAGGCAACCCATTTTCAGGAGTCATATCTGGAGATTCTGATAAATCGACCCCAATATCTTCCTCAGGCTCAATCATATACTCCTCAGAATCAAGGTGAAAAGAACCAAACTGAAACGAAAGTAGAATAATAAGGCGTTTATACAAATACTTCTCTCTCTCTCTCTCTCTCTCTCTCTCTCTCTCTCTCTCTCTCTCTCTCTCTACTTTGAGAAATATGTTTAAAGAATGTTCTTTTCTTGTCTATATATCGAGTCAGAAGCAAGTTATTTTGTTGGGGGGGGCGGAGGGGGGAATCTGGACAGTGGACCCTTCTTTACGTTAACCTTCAATACTAGTGTGTAGGTTTGTTTAGGATTTAAGAGTAGTTCGGTTACGATTATTTGAACTATATAAACATACATTTATATCTGTGTTACATTCCATTTCCATTTCATTGTAAGTTAGTGCTATGTTTCACTGTATGAAAAACATACATTGAAAATATACCAATTGTATTATTAAACGAAACTAAAAAAATGATGTATTTGTTCGAATGCCATGTAAAGTAATGCAGCTTGTGTGCTACTGGAATTAATCCATCCTCTACCGTCGTAATTTAGTTTCTAACAAAGTGGTTACTCATTACTTGTCAGGTTTGAAACGCTTTTACGTGTCCAAAGACCAGTTACCCAGCGTCTTTTTCATATATACAGACCAAAAGTTTGCAACGTCTTTTCAATGTACACAGACCAAAGTTCCACCAGTGTTATGATCAATGATAGGTTTACATGTTTCACCGAAAAGCGTTCAAAATTGCTATAGATTTAATAACGTTTTGTTCAACTTATTCTGATGCTTATGAATATTTTCATAATCAGAGCGATCTGTTTAGGTACTTAAAAGGCAACAATGTACGAGTTTGCCGTGAAATGAATCTCAACTGGGACCAATGTCAGTTCGCAGTAATATGGGTATAGTTCTCCATCAAACTTCAAAAATGGTTGAAACTTATTTAATTACTGTTTAAAAGCATCGGCGATGTCAAATTATAGTTATCTGTTGTTGTTTTTACTTATCCTCTACAACTAATATTAACGAGCATAATTCCCTCCTTGTTAGGTTTGGTTGGAAAGATTAAAAAACAATAGAATTAGCAATAAAGAGGAAAACTATGTGAAGCGTTATGCATATGGTTGACTATGTATTATCGATATTTATTCGTTTGAAGAGTTTCAGAAATTCTTTGGATTGAATTTTTTAATAAAGTTTTGTAATATCTACCAGGATGGCCTGCCCCAGAACCATGATTAGACACGGTGATTTACCGCGAACAAGATCGGTATTATTTTATCCTGGTTTCGAGATGTTGGATGTTGACTGGATTACAAATGTAAGCATGGTACAGTTCATTTTAGGCGGTAACTGTAGCCAATGGCGTCACTAGGGGGTGCGGGGGTTACGGACCGCACCGGGTGACACCATCAGAGGGGGTGACACCAAAATAGAGTCCATAGAGTTTTTGAATTTTTGTGCAGGAAGGAGGTCTACGGGAGTGACACCGTGAGTTACCGCACATGGCTCTATAAAAGGTTTGAATTTTTGTTCAGGAAGCGGGGTTCCATGGGGGTGACACCATGAGTTACCGCACATGACTGTTTATAAAAATTTGGAATTTTTGTGCAGGAAGGAGGTCCATGGGGGTGACACCATGAGTTATCGCACTGGGTGACACCATGAGTTACCGTACTGGGTGACACCATCCCTAGTGACGCCACTGACTATAGCTGATGGACAGTCTTTAAAAGGACAATTTAATTTCTGCTTTTGGTATTAATTGATTAGATGAGATGGATAACATATTTCAGTACTATCATTTCCACTGTTGTAAATATGAAGGAATGCATGATAAAAGTATCGGTAGTCAGTCACGGGCTGTAAATCTACAGGAATGCATTATCGGTAGTCAGTCACGGGCTGTAAATCTACAGGAATCCATGATAAACGTATTGGTAGTCGGTCACGGGCTGTAAATTTGCAGGAATGCATGATAAAAGTATCAGTAGTCAGTCACGGGCTGTAAATCTACAAGAATGCATTATCGGTCGTCAGTCACGGGCTGTAAATCTACAGGAACCCATGATAAACGTATTGGTAGTCAGTCACGGGCTGTAAATCTACAAGAATGCATTATCGGTAGTCAGTCACGGGCTGTAAATCTGCAGAAATGCATGCGAAAAATATCAGTAGACAGTTACAGGCTGTAAATCTACAGGAATCCATGATAAACGTATTGGTAGTCGGTCACGGGCTGTAAATCTGCAGGAATGCATGAGAAAAGTATCGGTAGTCAGTCAGAGTCTGAAAATCTGCAGGAATGCATGATAAAAGTATTAGTAGTCAGTCACGGGCTGTAAATCTACAGAAATGCATGAGAAAAGTATCGGTAGTCAGTCACGGGCTGTACATCTACAGGAATGCATGATAAAAGCATTGGTAATCAGTCCCGAGCTGTAAATCTGCAGGAATGCATTAACGGTAGTCAGTCTCTGGCTGTAAATCTACAGAAATGCATGAGAAAAGTATCGGTAGTCAGTCACGGGCTGTAAATCTGCAGGAATGCATGAGCAAAGTATCTTTAGTCAGTCACGGGCTGTAAATCTACAGGAACGCATGACTATAGCGTCAGTAGTCAGTCACTGGCTGCAAATCTACAAGTATGCATGATAAAACTATCTTTAGTCAGTCACTGGTTGTAAATTTACAGAAATGCATGAATTAGTATATGTAGCCCGTCACGGGCTGTAAATCTACAGGAATGCGTGATAAAAGTATCGGTAGTCGGTCACGGGTTGGGAATCTACAGGAATGCATTATCGGCAGTCAGTCACGAGTTGTAAATCTACAAGAATGCATGATAAAAGTATCGATAGTCAGTCATAAGCACATTTTTAAACAGAATATATATCACTAAATAAGTTTGTAACATCTGTCGATCGCCTGTCGTTGTTGTGATACTTTGATTGCATCAAGCATTGGTTAAATTCACAGTAAATAGCCGTTCAACGTATCAGTAGCCATTATTTTTATACGTCAAGTTTTATGATATAGTAAACTAGTGAGTAGGTGGACCTATTTGTGCTGTATTTACTAGAGAATACGATTGATACTGTGTCTGTAATTTTATTTGAAACTGTTGGCAGTTAGTGAAGTTTTACTTTTCAAGATTTCATAATTCCCTTGTACTGGAATAAGGCAATCAACGTAGTATGCGATCACACACCCTTATTTACCATTACCACTAAAAACAATTATAATTTTTGCACATCAGAAGTTCGTTAAAATTTTATATCGCTAAAATTACATTTTCAAATTTATTGAAGCCAAAATAATGTGATTTACAATACTTCCGTGTTTTGCACGTACCGTACGGTCTAAAAATCCCAAGTTTTTTAATACCTGTATAATACACAAACAAGTCAAGTAGTTTTAATAGTTAACGTACATTACTGTCACTGATTATATTTCAGTTAATTTGTACGTACCGTACAGTACAAATAGACCAAGTTGTTTTGATGTCTAACGTGCGTGACTAGCACTACGATTACTTTGAAGTGGAAATATTTGTAACAAAATATCAAACAACTAAATGGAAGCTATCTCAACTTTACTTACTTTTATTGTCTTCATTTTTTAAATTTTGATTTTATCTGAACAAATTGCACGCATACTTCAAAAGGCATATACAGAATTAGGTTAAAAAAAATCTGCCTTTATCGAATTATTGATAAAATGTTTGTACTTTGGGTGTGCTGTTTGTCTTGTCAACCTGCGGTCTCGGGGCTGAAAAACATACCCGATGTACCCTCTGGCATGTCGTAAAAGTCGACTAATGGAGGAAACCATTCTACACTGAGATATGCCTCGTGATGATGTCCCAACTGAGAGGATCTTTGACTTATCTTTAAAAGTGACTTTACTTTAAAAAAAAAATTCGTTGAATTTGAATGAATTTATCCTTTCTTTGCTTCTGTGTCTTTGGGATATCTAAACTTACTCAATACAATATAGCCACGGTGCTAATGTGCCGTTACGCACACATGCACACGCACACGCACGCACACAGACACACAGACACACACACACACACACACAGATGAAATATGATAATCTTACCATTTGACACCGCACCAAGAGTGGACAGTTTAATAGCATGGCGGATCCCTTGTTAACATCTTGGTATAACCCGAGCCCCTAAAATGTAAGAAAATAAAGTAATTGAAGATGGTTGTTGTTGTCCTTGTTGTAGGGTTTAACGCCATTCTCAGCACAAGATAGGCTATACATGGCGGCCAGTATAAATGGTGGAGGAAGAACCCGGGAAAACCCGGAAAGAACCACAGACCCACGAGAAACTACTGGCAAGCTTTCGCACATACCCACATTGGCCGAACCCGAGACTCGAATGCATGCAGACAGAGGTGAGATGGCAGTGATCCGTAGCGGTGAGCGTTTCAGACCACTCTGCCACTCGGGGCCCCCAGTTGGACATGGTAAATCGATCATATCGTGTGCAATCATACAATATTCTATACGTTATATAAAACACTAGATTGATTATTTACGAAGGTAAGGAATAAATTAGTCACGGACACGTATGAACACATACTTCGAATGATCGATCTAATGTTCAACGAGCAAGATCTTTCAGACAAATTTGTTCTAAAGATGTCTGAACCCAATATTTGACAGTGATAATAAATTCTAGCAAGGCATAGCTATTTTTATGTCCCGACTGATTATGTTAATATTTGGTCCATAGTTCATTGTGGTCAAGTTGTACTTCTAAAACTGAAGGGAAAATAGACTACTTGGAGCCCATCATTATTCAAGTATGTTGTACTTCTATCAAGGATGAATAAGTCTGGTGAGGTTGGGTTTAATAAGTTCACTTAAACACTTGGTGCACAGTGCGATCCCGATATCACGATTGTTTCAGTCTCAGTCAGGGATATCGATATTTTCATGCATAACCTGATTTGTGGACATCTACGCTTTGACGACGATGGGCACAACCACAAAACTGTCATCTTCAGATGTTCTATTAGCAGAAGGTTATTTATATACGCAAGCTTTTATTGCTTTTAAAATGTCATTCATGGCTGTTCCATTCTCGCCATTAAAGTTTATCGTATGAAAAGTATCAAATTCAGTTCTATATCGTTTCAGCGGAGGAAATCCGCGCCAGAATTAACATAGTTGTTAATGGACTAGTAAGTTATTCCTAGGCCACATCAAGCAAGTTCGTTCACTCATATTTAGCGCGAACAAAAATAATGTGCCTCTGATTTGGCTTCAGAATGTTAATGTTAACAAATGATTTGGTCATAGGTGCCTTTTATATAAATTGTTCCCAAGGAAGCATGAACTATTATTCTTAGATATACTGATACTTGAATTGCTTGCTTACTTTGAAAGTTGGGGCAATGCAGAAAATGAAGCGCAAATGTGGAAAAATGAACGGGTGATTTTCTCAGTTCAATCGTTTATTTATTGACTTTACGTTTTTTTTCTGGAAAATTCTTTTAAATTTTCTGCATTTAAATAATGCGTGTGCGCGCTTTGCGTACACGCGTGCGCGCGTGTGTGTGTGTGTGTGTGTGTGTGAAACTGATTTAACTGAACATTTTGATTTTGGTTTTTGCGATTTTTTCCCAAATTTATTAATTTTTGCACAACATTGCGACTTTGATAACAAAAAATATTACAATACTAGAACCATCTTTCAATTACTAAAGTCGTTTCAATACACTTTATAACATAGCCTAGCGATAGCAAGCTTGCATAGCCCATCTGCAGCCCCAGTTCCATACTGGGATATGTACAAAGATGGGTGGAAGCCTATCAAAGGTCAGTGGTTTCCTCTGAATTCTCCGGTTTCCTTAAGCATTAAAGACCGCACTGCGCCAGCGTCTCAGCCGCAGTGAGCGTGTGGTTTTATCAGTTGGAAAAGCTTGTTGTGCAATCGACGTAGAGCTGAGTTTAAACAAACGGGGGAAAAATGCTTAAATAATAACCGCATCTTTTGCTGGCCTGTCCAGAAAATGTACTAATGTTGGAAAACAATTACAACTTTTGCAAGCGGGGGTTCGCATAAAGTAACATTTATTCAGCTTAAATGAATTTTGAATTTAAAGAACACTTATCTTGGGATTCTACAATACTTTTCGATTTTGGACTGTGTATATGTGTAGACATTAAAGAGACCTCCATATTGCCCATATTGTCTGGCTTGATAACGCCGTTTTTTAAGATATGCACAGGGACGTTGGGGTTGACTTCATAGCTCCTTGTCAGATCGAGATCCACACGCTTGTTTTCCACCATAAACTGCACGTTAAACGTATTCGGAAGCTCCCCTACATCTCGCCTAAGCCGAAATCCCAATCCACTAGGGTCAAGATTTATGTGCACAGAGGTAGTTTCTGGAAAAAAAAAAAAAAAAAAAAAAATTCTCTTGACGTCATTGACTATGTAAATGTTTGCTAACTTGAGTTATAGTTTATTAATATTCATCATTATCGAAAACTGGTGTTTCTAATTGTACAATTTGACATTCATCAAGTTAATATTTAAGCATTGAATTAAAATTGATGGTTTATGTGTCTTGTCGAGAAATCCTTTCAACTCATTTTCCGTTTTCTATATGACGCCTTCACTCTGATGTATCATTATTATTTAGTTAAAAAGCCGTTAAAGATACTTAAGGAACGCTACGACGTTCGTCTTAACAGAAAATCATATGGCACACGTTTTAACAGATGTTCACCGTAGGCACATGCTTTTTTATCCAGGAATGTTACAACGTAATTAGTGACCAGGGGACCAGAATTTATGTTTATCGGCTTTTCATTCTTGTCGATTTCATAAACCCTGAAATAATATATAAAATGAACGTATAAGACTGCAAGGACAGTTTTTAAATTTATAGCATACGGTTTTCAGGGACAGATTTTACATTTATATAATGTGATTTTTCAGGGTCAGTGTTTAAATTTATATGATGCGGTTTTCATGTTCAATTTTTAAGTTCATATAATGTGGTTTTCAGGGTCAGTTTGCATTACTGACAAAAATATTACTGACGGGATGAGACGATCGATTTCTTCTTTTCCTAATGGCCTCTTACTAATATTATCACCTATATAGAAGTATTAATATCGCCTGTATGCAGGAATTAATATCACATGTATAGAAATATTATCACCTGTACAGAAGTATTAATAGCATAGAAGTATAAAAGTATTCATAACATCATCTGTGTAAAAGTATTAATAACATCATCTGCATAAAAGTATTAATAAGATCACTGTATAGAAGTATTAATATCATCATCCGTATTAATTAGAGCAATTGTTTCGCATGTTATAAAATTCATATCCTTGGAAACAAGTCTGCTTATTCAAACTTTTATTTCTTTATAATGCGCATTGGCAGGTAACTTTTCACTTCATTTCTTTATAACGCGCATTAGGAGGCAACGTTTCTTTTCATTTCTTTATAACGCGCTATGGCAGGTAACTTTTGGAACAGATTAAATCCAGCCGGTAAAGGTATACTGTTCACTAATGTTTGGCATTCATCGTGGCCTACGACGTGTATAAAGTATTTCAGTCTGTAGTATCCGTATCTGTTTCCCCCCCCCCCCCACTGTTTTGCATATTTAACATCATGGCATAAGAGATGATGCTTGACAAATATTAACATTATCGACAGGCGATATTTTTTCTTAAATTGTGGAGAATTTATTCAAGAGGAATATGGTTAATGCATTTTTTAACTGTCAAAAGTTTGTACCTGTCGTCTCTTGATAAAGGGAATCTAAATATATGAAAACGAAACTAAGAAAATTGCTCTATTGCGATCGTAGTTATCAAAATGAATCTGACACCATTAGGGATGTCTTTAAAACCTTTCATGCGTACGCATAATTTCCCATGACACATGCTGTGAGGATGGGATACAACCTATCGGTGTAAAAATCTTGTATTTACAAAAGAAAACATTATTATAAACACATTTTTATGAATCTAGCGTTGAAGTTAAACTCATTCAGTACATTATTTCTCTTTCAACATCAGTTTAAAGATTTACCAATTTTCCGGGGGTGGGGGGTGGGGTAAAACGACTACCCAGAAATTAGAAGTCAGTGTATAAGTAGATTGACAGTTGCAGACGTTCTAAGTAGTGGGCTAATGTTTGTACTACAGTGGACAACAGTTTCTGATTCAAAATTTTTCTTTTAACACTTTTTTAATAATCTCAAATCATTAATGAAGTCATTATTTAAAGCAGCTTTACAGTCTACATATTTTATTATTTTTCGGTACGTGTACAGTGGGGATGCAGATTATGTAGCCCCTCAACTCCACCCCGCCCCCATTTGATCAAACATCAGATCAGTGCTATAACTATATACCAACAGCTAACAATGCTAGATAAACTTATAGTATTAAAAACACGGTGTTTTGTTTTTAATACATGGATCTTGTAGAGGAATTTGTATTCTTGTTCTTGCCTCTCCAAAAAGAAGTCAGATTAAGAATAACAATAATTATTAACATGTTGATGACTGAGATTACTCACCTTTGTATGTTGTCTCCATTGAATGAGATATTTTCAGACTATCGGTTGGCGCCATAGCAACGAGGATGGCAAGGATATGGAAAGCGAATCCAATGGAATACATCCCTTCCTTTTTAACCTTAACAAGTAGAACAAAACAATGAGGAAAGTGTTACGTGTAGGCTCGTACAAATGTAACAGAAGAAAAGAGTGAAGACAACAAGCTTTGTATATTTTAACAAAATAATTTATTTCCCTAGAAAACAATGTAAAAATTGGTAAATAGGACTTACAGTTTGTGAATATAATCCAAAATTTGATCCTAAGAATGAAAACAAGTCCTATCACTAAATAGTTCTACTAGAATCCAGGTTCGAATCTCGACGACATACAAATATGGAAGGCGATGACGTCAGATGTGGTCCAATGTACGAATATCAACAATTCCTCAATTGAATCAGTTTTTGTTTTCAAATAATTCCAGAATAAATGTCCACTGAATATATTTCAGAATTTTTTATAAAAAAGTCAACTTGTTGAGTTTCCAGGAGAATAAATTATTAAATCCCCCAAAAATAGATGAAAAACAAACAATCTGGCAACAAATGAAAAATAACACCTTGTTCCTTCAAGACGTTAAAACGACTCTGCCAGAAGAATATTAAGAATGCGTATTTAAACCCCAAAAACATCATTTCAAGTCTCGCGAGATGGGTCATGTGGTCTCTTACTACAAGAAATTTATCACGTACGCCAGTGCAGCCCCACTTAAAAACCAATAATATATAAACATTTTTTACACATGGTGATCACGCAAGGAAAGTATCGCCCTGATACTGACCAACCAGTTTAACTGCCTGTTTACAAACTTCCCCAACCTAAGACGAACTAGGTTAACTAAAAATAATTCTCATGTAATACGTTTTACGTCTTAGATAAATAACATTTAGTAAAAGAAAATATCGAATTACTGAAAAAGAAATTCGAATCCTTTCAATAATCATTACAATAAAATGTAATGAAACAAAAATAAAATAAAAAAGAATTTTAAAACTAACACACAAGCAGTTTAATTATATATACGTAACACTTCCCCCCATAAAGAAAAAGAAAGATTTATATAATAAAGCTTTCTTTTTTATCATATGTAAATTATACCTGAGGTAAACAAAATTACATGAAAATTCTTATGAATTATATAAAGTGTATATGAAATAATATTTCTATACACGGGAAAGTGCATCTGCAATCAAATTGTCTTTTCCTTTGATGTGCCTGATGTTCAGATTATACTCTTGCAAAAACAAACTCCACCTTAATAATCTTTGATTTTTATTTTTCATCTTGTCGATGAAAGTAAGGGAGTTGTGATCACTATACACAATAACTGGAGAAGGAGCCAAGCTAGTGTAAACTTCAAAATGTTGTAATGCCAATATTAAAGCTAAACATTCCTTCTCGATTGTTGAGTAATTTCTTTGGTGCTTATTTAATTTCTTAGAGAAATAGCACACTGGGTGATCAATACCATTGCTGTCTTCTTGAATCAATACTGCTCCAACCCCAACATCACTTGCATCCACAGACAATTTAAAAGACTGATTGAAATTTGGAGAGGTTAGAACCGGCGCACTTTTGAGTATTGCTTTTAATCTATCGAAAGCTTCCTGACATTTTTCGGTCCAGAGAAACTGATTTCTCTTACTTAACAAATTTGTCAGAGTTTTAGCAATATTGGAAAAATTGGAACAAAACTTTCGATAGTATCCGGCCATACCCAAAAATCGCATTAATTGCTTTTTACTGACAGGCATAGGAAAATCAGAGATAGCTTTAACCTTAGCATCAATGGGTTTAACTTGACCATGTCCCACAATATGTCCTAGGAAAGTTAAACAAGCACGGCAGAACTCTCTTTTAGATAAATTGATTGTCAAATTAGCATCAGTGAGTCTTTCAAAGAATTTCCGAATCGTGGCTAGGTGTCCTTTCCAGGTGTCGTTGTAGATGATGACATCATCAATATAAGCATCACAATTATCTAGACCGGAAGTAATCATATTCATCAAGCGTTGAAACGTACTTGGAGAACCCTTCATCCCAAACGGCATTACTTTATATTGATCTAGTCCATCTGGAGTCACAAACGTCGAAATTTCTTTCGCTCTTTCCGTAAGTGGAATTTGCCAAAATCCTTTCAGAAGGTCAAATTTGGTGACGTACTTGGCATTTCCGATTTTATCAATGCAATCATCGATCCTTGGTAACGGAAATGAATCTGTTTATGTCACGCTGTTCACCTTCCTATAATCAGTGCACATACGGAAAGTTTGATCCGGTTTCGGAACAAGTATGCATGGTGAACTCCAATCACTTTTACTGGGCTCTATGAAATCGTTCTCCAGCAAATACTGAATTTCCTTTTTCAAGTATTCCTGTTTGAGAGGGTTCATCCTGTATGGGTGTTGTTTCACAGGTTTTGAATCTACAATTTCAACATCATGAAAATTTTGTTTGTCCTCGTAGGAATATCGGGAAGCAAGCGCTCATATTCGAATAATAACTGTTTAAGTTCATTTCTTTCTTGTTGTTGCAAATGTAAAAGTTTTTGGTCTAGATCTTTCATAATTTTCGAATTCCGAAGATTTGTTGCTCCAAGTTCAATGATGTCCAATTGAATTTCTTCACTTAAATCCTCAGTTTGTGGGACAGGTACAACTAAATTAATTGTAATAATTTACTTGGCTATCTCTTTCATTATACTAGTACTCCATTAATTTATTTAGATCAGAGTACTATAATTATACTTTAACTCATTCATTTTCTTCTTTACTTTGTAAGGGCCGTAGAATCTAAATTTAAGAAAATTTTGAAGAATGAGCAAGAGAGAATTAACTCTATTACATGACTCAAAAATTCTCTCAAATAAAGTTTTGTGAAACCATAGTTTCACTTTTGACTTGAATTGCGGAGTGCCAAATTCGAGCATAACTAGCTGGAAAATTCCAGCCATGAAATTTGACCCTTGATCCGATTGGACAGATTTGGGAAGGCCAAATTGAGTAATAAAACTTTATCAAAGCTTTTACTATAGTTTTGGTTTTAATATTCCTCAAAGGAATTGCCTCTGGGAATTTTGTTGACGCACACATAATGGTCAACAAATAGTGGTTGTTTGACTTGGTCTTAGGTAAGGGACCAAACCAATCTACCATAATTATGCTAAATGGTTCGTCAAATGCAGGAATTAGTTGCAGATGATTCTTAGGTATCTTCTGATTGGGTTTTCCTACCATTTGAGAAGTATGACAAGATCTACAAAATTTACAAACATCACTTTTGATTTTTAGCCAGTAAAAGTGAGTCAAGATCTTGTGATAAGTTTTATTTATCCCTAAATGACCAGCCAGAGGCGTTTCATGGGCCAAACTAAGCATTTCCTGTCTGTAAGATTTTGAAACTACAATCTGATAGTTCACCGACCACTCGTAAATCAGCAGGTACCTCGGGAGGTCTCCATTATCTCATAAGAATTCCATTTTTACTGAAATAACAGACAGGTACTTCAGTGGCTTCAGTTTCACTAATGGCCCTCTGAAACAAACAGGAGATCTCAGGATCTTTTTCCTGTTCGACGACAAGTGATTGTCGTTTGTCACCCTGATTAGATAAAAGAGAATGAGTATTTGAAAGAGGATCACTGTGATCAATACCTTTCGATGGATCCAAATTAGAAGTGAAAGTGACCTCATCAAAAGCCGGACCGATACATGTGTCGGCTAAAGGAATATTTTCCTTATCAAAATCATTCTCAAGAGCTTTCTTTGACATAGCTCTGGTAACTGCTCAAGCTGGGTATAACTCAGGGTATTCTTTTTCAATAAGAATAACCTTCTGATCCAAAGAAGGCTTGTCAGTTACAAGTGGATTAACCACAACCTTGTCTCCAGCTAGGTCGCTGCCTAGCAACAAATGAATGCCATCAACGGGTAAATTAGACACTATTCCGACTGTCACAGGTCCTGAAACTAAGTCTGATGACAAGTTTACAGAATGGACAAGAACATTAACAAAGCCGCACTCTACCCCCTGAATGAGAACACTCTCATTAGAACAGGACTTTTCAGAAAAAGGCAAAATACCTGATAATAAAAGATTCTGAGAAGCTCCTGTATCCCTTAAAATTTTAATAGGGATAGGATTGGCCAAATCACCCAAGAGTGATATAGAACCCTTCGACATGAATGGTTCATAATTCTCCATAATAAAATCAGACTGGGGTTT
>JAECUM010016685.1:0-70123 GCA_016617855.1 Megalonaias nervosa
TGACAAAATTATTGAATATTTTAAATCTGTGTGTGTGCATATTTTTGATGGAATTACTTGTATTGTGGATTCAATGTATGTGACGTGATTTGCGGGTGAGTACACGGTGTTGATACTTTATTCATTGCTATGCATTAGACATGTATATATATATAAACAGTACACACGTATATGTACCAATGCGTGGTTCTCTGAATAAAGTGAAATATTATATATGCCTTCTCTGTTTTCACTACAGGTGTTTTTCTCATTTAATATGCATCGATTTAAGATGAAAACTGTGCCAATGAAGCATGTATTTTTGCGCCCGCATTTATTACCTACCCCCTCCCCCATCCCCCCAGCACATTTTTTCAGGTACATGCATCATTTTCTTCTGCTAACTGACCTGGTTGCTTATAACATGGTTTGGTCTATAACACGGTCGGGTTCTATGGCTCCCAACTACCGTGTTATAGCAGGGTCACACTGTATGTACAACCCTGATTGGAACACAGTTGGGCCTTCCCATCAATTATTGAATTTTGTTTTGAGGCACAATGTGTTTTGATTGAGTACAACCCCATATATTCTACTAATAAGCACAGTTGGCACATGGCACTTGCATGGTCACAGATAACTATATCAGGATAACAACAAAAATCAACTAAAACATACGGAGAAAACAAAATTTTGGTGCATTTTATTGGAACTTGCTAGTGTATTTTAGAATGTCACTGCAAAAATTTAGAAGAACAATCTATATATAAAGCAGGGGCCCCAAGTGGTTTAATGTGCTAGCCTTACCGATTAGTGCCATCTCCCCTCTGCGTGGGTTTGAGTCTTTGGCTTTGCCATGTGGGTATGTGAGAAAGTTTCCAGTAGTTTCCAATGGGTTGTTGGTTCTTGCTGGGATTTTCCCAGGTTCTTCCTCCACCAGTTATACTTGCCATCATGTATAGCCTATCTTGTGCTGATAAATGGTGTTCAAACTCCACAAAAACAACAAAAAGAGATAAAGCAAAAGTAACAACGTAGGAGTTGTCTCCAGTATGTGATTTCAAGAAGAATTTTTTTTTATCATGAATGTTACTTTGATGTAATTAGGTTCTCGTGGAAGCACTTGCATGCATAACCATGACAGGTGATTGATTCTTTCATTTCTTCTTCGAATACATTACCCAATCATAATACCTTGGGAAAATTACATCTACCTCACAAATCCAGCCCTCCCAGATGCTATTTTTAGCTCAAGGGAGCTAAAAGTTGTCTGCTGACCCATTTGGTGGTCAGGCAAAGTGATCTCCCCATACATATAAGGCTTGGCAGCAATGTGCAAGGATATCTTAGTTATTATTGGCACGGAAGGTACACTCACAATAGATGTAACTGTAGGGAGGCTGGGAGGGTGTATGTGTATTATGATTGGTAAGTATTTTTGAAGAAATGTATTTTACTAGGCAAAATTGGTTTCTACTTCGAATACATTACCCCGTCATAATACATTAATAAGTACGAGGTGAAGGGAGGTACATCCCCTTATCCCGGAGATAAAATCTCCGATCCCCAACAGTATGAGAGCTTCTAGGTAGCCTGACTGGAGCAGTCTCCATCTGTCAGGGTGCGGCTTCAAAAGGGAAAAATTTCCACCCACAAATCCAGCTAAAGGTAGAATCTGGGAGGGCTGGATTTGCGAGGTAGTGGTTGTTCTACTGAGATATTATGATTTGGTAAGTATTTTCAAAGAAATATATTTTACCAGGAAAAATTGGTATTTCAGTTGTCTAAGAACATGTTCCTGTTTTCTGGCAGGTTTCTGATATTTGTTGCTGGACTGGTTATAGACCAGAAGAGCGTATGAGATGATCTGCTGTTCATTATCTGTCTCTTTGCCTGTCTGTCTGTTAACACAAATTTTTTAACACTACTTCTCATAAAAGTCTTGAAGGATTACCATGAAACTTTACTCACAAATTCATTCCAAGGTCTAGATGGTCATAAATTAAAATAGTGCTATTCAGACATCCAATGTGGCCACCACTACTGTGGCTGTCATGAATATCTTGTTGTTGCTGCTTCTCCTGCCTGGCCCATAGCTTTGTATTAGCTTAAGAGATTGTCATGACATATTTCCAATGATATATCATATTTGGATGTTATGTTGAATATGATAGGCCTCATGGTCGAAGTCACGACAAGGGGATATATAATTGAGTCTTGTATTCTTGTCCAGTGTATAACTTCTGGAATCACTGAAGATCCTATAAGGAAACTTTCACTAATTCTATATCATGTATAGATGGTGTGTTACATACCATTATCATGCCCATTTCCTCAGGGTGAAGGTTGAGCCAGAGAAAATATAAATTAGTGATTATTCATGTATTGGTATAACATTTCAACCAATGAAGATATGTTAATTAAACTAACCTTTTTCATATTGCGACATAACAGTGTCACATGTTATTACTGTTATGCCACTGGGAGATAATTCAATCCAGGCTGTCACTTTTTAAACCCTACAGATATTTTGATGGAACTTTACCCAAGTCCACACTTTATCATACAGTAGTCAAAAGTCAAGGTCATTAATAGGGAAGAGGTAAATGGAAATGTACATCATGAGCCATTTGTGGTATACTTGTTCATTTGTTGGTTTTAGGCTGATTGTGTAACTTGTTTTAGCTACTTCAGTCTATGTAAAATGCATTTGAATTTATTGATTTTATGCTGGTGTTTAAAACAAAATCTTCTAACTTTTTATAACACGGAGGAAACCACCAACAAATAGTAGCTATGTTGTAGGTGCCAGAGCTATAGATCTAACTCAGTGATGTTAAAGAAGCAAAGGAAGCAAAATACTGCTATACTGTCAAAGTCCTTCTTATTTTTTTTTTTTGATGATTAAAAAGATGGAATAATCAAGAATTGATCATTTTACTGTGCATTTTTATGCAGGACCAAAGTTGGTGAAATGTTGAACCACATCACCTCACCCAAGATTCATATACAGTATGCAAAGGCCAAGGAAGCTGATGGAAGATACAAAGAGGCTGCAGATGCATTCAAGAGGGCAAAGGACTGGGACAATGTCATAAGGTATGCAGGATTCACTATGCATTCAAGAGGGCAAAGGACTGGAACAATATCATAAGGTATGCAAGATTCACTATGCA
Organism: Megalonaias nervosa; assembly: GCA_016617855.1. Lineage (NCBI taxonomy): Eukaryota > Metazoa > Mollusca > Bivalvia > Unionida > Unionidae > Megalonaias > Megalonaias nervosa. The sequence goes on from JAECUM010016685.1 coordinate 3,156, forward strand.
TTCAAGAGGGCAAAATTACTGGGACATATTGATAAGGTATGCAAGATTCACTATGCATTTAAGAGGGCAAATTACTGGGACAATGTCATAAGGTATGCAAGATTCATTATGAATTCAAGAGGCCAGATAACTGGGACAGTGTCATAAGGTATGCAAGATTCACTATATATTCAAGAGGCCAAATAACTGGGACAATGTCATAAGGTATGCAAGATTCACTATGGTGGCGCTCTATAGTTTCGTATTTTGCATTGGTTTAGAATTTTAAAGAAAAAGAATTTCCCCGGGTTTCCTCACTGGTTATACTGGCTTTTTAAAAAAAGACCTTGTATATCTTAGGTATTATTCAAAGAACCTTTAATTCCCTTTATTTTGGTGTGTGATTGATGGGTGTAATATGGGTTATAGAGTATACAAATTGGCCTTACTCCAGATGTGCACCTTTCAAAAAAGTGCTAGCTCCACTTGGTCATTTTCACTTCCTGAACTTCAGAGGTAAATTGTAAAAAAAAGGAGCTGATAACTTTTTTTTCATTTTATATATTTGGTAATTCATTCATTGCACTTTCAGAAGTTGGTATTGTCTAGTCTGGCAAAATTCATTTTCCCTGTTTTAGTAGCTGCTAAGGATAATATACTTTAGACAAATTCAGACTGATTTTTGGAGCACAAGGGAGCAGTCATTTTAGTTATCATTGTGCTAAGATCATTTACAATTTCCAAAAGTACAATATCCAAAGAAATGTCAGCCACATTACATCAAAGTAACATAGAGGTATGCCAACATTCTCTCCACTGTGCATGTTTTAAATGCAAACAACTTCACCTTATATACGTCACTCTCTCAAAAGTACATAATAACTGGTGAGCGCCCCCTATGCATTGAAGAGGGCAAATTACTGGGACATTGTCATAAGGTATACAAGATTCACTATGCATTGAACAGGACAAATTACTGGGACAGTGTCATAAGGTATGCAAGATTCAATATGCATTGAAGAGGGCAACAGACTGGGACATTGTTGTAAGGTATGCAAGATTCACGATGTATTCAAGAGGGCAAAGGACTGGGACAGTGTCATAAGATATGCAAGATTAACTATGCATTCAATTGGGCAAATTACTGGGACAATATCATAAGGTATGTAAGATTCACTATGCATTTAGAAGGGCAAATTACTGGGACAATGTCATAAGGTATGCAAGATTCACAATGCATTGAAGAGGGCGAAGGACTGGGACAGTGTCATAAGGTATGCAAGATTCACTATGCATTCAAGAGGGCAATGGACTGGGACAATGTCATAAGGAATGCAAGATTCACTATGCATTGAAGAAGGCAAATTACTGGGACAATGTCATTAATTATATGAGTGTTTACTGTCCAGAATCAAATACACATTATACAAGAGTTATATTGAACAAAATTTATACAAAAGAATTGCATATTGATAGACAATTAAACTATTTTCTCAGTACAGTATTACTAAATGAAGCATTCCCATTAGGGGTGGGGTGTTTTTGGGAGAGAGAGAGGCTCCAAATGCTAGAACTTATATCTTCTGGCCTCCACCTGTAGGGTAGTCTCATGCAAGTTTATGCATTTTGATTTTAGCTTTTTATTTCTACTCCTTGTATACTTTTGTTTATTACATTGTTGTCATTTTGCAGAATTGACCTCGAGTTCCTACAAAATCCTGATGAGGCTGTCAAAATTGTGAGGGAGACTAAGTCAGTGGAGGGAGCCAAGATGGTGGCCAAGTCAGTCTTCACAGTTATTATTGTCTTTATACTCCTTTGCCTCTTCAATGTTATTGTTGTCATGATCATTTTCATTACCATCAAGGTCATCATGATTTTTTCTTCCATTTTTTAAAATTTTTTTCTGTTAAATCATGTAAAGAATAAAGCAGATTCTCATTACATAATGGGACACTTTTTACATTAATACTATAATGTACTTACTTTTATACCTGAATCATAATTTATTTTAATTGCAGTGGAGACATTTATTTTCCCAATCAAATATTTTTAACGTTATGTTTGTCAGGTGTTCATCATGAAATGTTACATTACAAAGTTTCACACAGTTGTGAAGCAGTTTTTTTCTTCTCAATTACATTATAATAATACTGACACAGGTAGCTTTATCATTTGTTTCAGTATACCAGTACTGACATGGGTAGCTGTATCATTTATTACATAAAAGCAATACTGACATGGGTAGCTGTATCATATAATACATTATAGCAGTACTGACATGGGTGGCTGTATTATTTATTACATTATAGAAATACTGCAGTGGGTAGCTGTATCATTTATTACATTATAGCAGTACTGACATGGGTGGCTGTATTATTTATTACAATATAGAAATACTGACATGGGTAGCTGTATCATTTATTACATTATAGCAGCACTGACATGGGTAGCTGTATAATTTATTATGTTATAGTAATACTGACATGGGTAGCTGTATTATTTATTACATTATAGCATTACTGCTGTGGGTAGCTGTATAATTTATTACATTATAGAAATACTGCAGTGGGTAGCTGTATCATTTATTACATTATAGCAGTACTGACATGGGTAGCTGTATGATTTATTACATTATAGAAATACTGCAGTGGGTAGCTGTATCATTTATTACATTATAGCAGTACTGACATGGGTAGCTGTATGATTTATTACATTATAGAAATACTGACATGGATAGCTGTATCATTTATTAGCATCGTAACTTCTCATCATAATCATGATATATAAAACCTTGAGTCAACTGCTTACAGTGTTACATGGTACATAAAACCTTGAGTCAACTCATTACAGTGTTACATGATATATAAAACCTTGAGTCAACTCCTTACAGTGTTGTATGATATATAAAATGTTGAGTCAACAGCTTGCAGTGTTACATGATATACAGTCAAATCCACTTATCTCGACCTCAGTTATCTCAAGAACCCACGTAAGCCCATTGTTTTGGGCCAGTCCTGAAAAAATCCTTCTTTGTTATGCTATTTTTTCCCCGCTTATCTCGACCCCTGTTAAGTCGATAACACAGTTATGTCAGGCATAAGTTTCGGTCCAAAGTAACATGTGGACCCACTTAATTCAATGAAATGCAACATTAAACATCCATCTCAGAAAATTTTTACAAGAAATGATCCGGCATTTCCACTATTACCGGTACCTCATACCAGCAGTGATAGAAAAAGTAGTTACAAGACCAAATTGTACCAGTACAAATGCTAATCAACCAATCTCATCAATGCATGGTTTATCACTTGCATAGAGTGGAGAAGATTATCTTAGATAATACTTTAGAGTAAGGAAATTGAATGAATGCATTTCTGACCTTTACATAAGCTGCATTCAAAATGGACATTATCACATGTCAACCTCAGGACAATATAGTTCGTCCCACACAGCATCACGAATTTGATCTTATCTGTAACTCAGAAAATTATCAGGTTAAATACCTAATTTTTTTTACACAACATATTTAAAACAAATTCGGTAATAGTTCAAGTGTTTTCATGCTTGGTGTGAGTGTAAGCCTTCAACTTCAGCATGGCTAGATCACGTGACTCACAATAATCTTTAAACAGAAACCCGCAAAATTCCAAACTAAGCTGCCCCCCCCTCTTGGTTATAAATTTGTTTTGAACAAGAGTAAATAAAAGCACCAACAGTATTGTAAAAAAAAAATCTATAGCACCCAGTATTTATTTGAATGAAATTGTCAATCACAGTACCATGATTAAATATTCTTCAACACAAACGGAATGAAGCAGAAAGCGACTGATAGGATTAAAATTTGGAACAGAAAGATGAGTGCTTTCATTTGTATTGTTTTTGTCTTGATTATCAAAGTATTGCAATCCATCAAAGAAATTAGCCGACCCTCCTTCTGGTGCTATGTTCTTGCCGATGGTCACTGATCAAAGTCGGGAGTGATATGGGACTACAACTGTATGAATGGAATACATTGGCTTCATACAGAATTTGATGTGGGGACAGTTAACTTTAAAGACTTCAAACACATTTTACAGTTTGTTGGTACATGAATACCGACAGCCCAATCTTTTTCCGGTACAGAAGCAAGTTTTATCGGTAAAAACCGGCATATACTGGTGTAAAGGAATCACTGATGATAAAAAAAAAACTGTTGATTTTCACACGCAATATTGGTCAGTTACATTTTGCTGCTAGTCACAAGTCAACTCTGATGAAAGAAAATACTTTAAAAAAAAAAGTATAGTCCTACATGTACATGTACTTCAATTGGCCTAGATTTTGGATAGCGTGAGAAAATCATTGTCTTGCTGAGGATACCAAAGGGCTGTGGCTATTCACAGGGAAATAAAAACAACTTCAGACCACTGACATTGTTGCAGTAACTTATTGTTGTAAAAATGTGTGACTTGTTACTTAATCTCATTTAAAAGACATCCAGTCTTCTTCTGCAACCAGGCATGAATGAATTATTATTTTTATTGTGCATTAGAAATGCCATTTGCATTTAGAAACAAAACTCCTCATTTTTGGTACTTCAGATGCATAATCATTGTTCTGCAGTAGATTTATCAACTAAACTCTGATATCTTGCGACCCAGTTATGTTGATGATTTTTTGACACCTCTGACATAATTGAGATAACTGGGTTTTACTGTATATTACAATGAGTTAACTCCTTACAGTGTTACATGGTACATAAATCCCTAAGTCAACTACAGTTGGGTCTTGGCTTACGAACGAGTTCCTTTCTTAAGGACATTCATAACCCAGTTTTGTAGATAAGTCAGAATTTGTACTTAAATGTTCATGCCCAATAAGGAACCATTGGTAAAAATAATGCTTTATAACTTTGTTTACCAAAAAGCCTCAATCTCAGTAAGAATGACAGTGTAGTAAAATACTGTAAATTGCAAATCAAACAATTCAGACAAAAAATTTTTTAATAAAATTTAAATATCATGGTAACTTTATCTTATGAGTAAACATCAGCAGTTTCGATAAACGATAATGACGCATCATGGAGGTAGAAAAGTTGCTACTGGTGGTTTTTCAACTCTTGTGAAGAATTGGTGCAATGAAGTCTGAACAGATGCTTTCTTTTTCTCTTCGTAAATTTCTTTGTAGTGCTGAAGAGCTTCGGTGACACCTCTGTATACATTGGTGAATCTCTCGGCATTAGGATCTTGCTCTTCAAATGTTGCCATTCCTGCTCAACTAGACGAAAGGCATCAGCTAATTCTTTAACTTTGAATTGCCTTGGTTCCAAAATTTCAATATAGCTTTCAGCTTCCTCTTGTTCTAACATGTAGGCTTTGATTTCCATCAGGTCTTCATTGCTGAGTTCCTTTTCATTTGATTCTATCAATGCTGTGACATCATCGTCATTAATTTCTAAATTAAGTTGCGTACCCAGGGCCACAACATTCTTCCTTGTTTCGGCGGTACTGTTCTCAGAAAAAACCTTCCAAACTGTTCGCAAATTGAGGACATAACTTTTTCTAAACACCACTCATATTTGTTGCCTTTATTTCATCCCAAGAATCAGCAATGTTTTTATGGCATCATAGATAGAGTACGACTTCCAAAACTCCTTCAGTTTTTGTTCTCCACTTTCAGTTGCTCGAACAGCCTGGGCAAATGTATGTTGCAAATAATAGGTCTTGAAAGATCTAATCACCACTGGTCTATTGGTTGAATCAAAGAAGTTGTATTTGGGGATAAAAATACAACTTTAACATTTGGATGGACATATCTAAAGTTGCAGGTTGGCGAGGGGCATTATCAAGCACTAAAAATACCTTGAAAGGGAGATTCTTAGACATACAGTAACGCTCAAAACCTTGGGCAAAAAATGATTTACAAACCAGTCTAAGAACATAGCCAACGTAACCCATGCCTTCTTGTTGGCCTTCCAAATGACTGGTAATGTTGCTTTCAAAATGCCTTTAAGTGGACGCGGATTTTTGCTATGGTAAACCAGCAATGGCCTCAATTTGAAATCACCAGCTGCATTACCCCCAAGCAGTAAGGTTAGCCAATTTTTACTTGCGTTATGGCCTGGCAGTGACTTTTCTGTTGCAATATATGTGTGGTCAGGCATTTTTTTCCAAAATAAACCCGTTTCATCTACATTGAACACTTGTTCAGCACAATAACCCCCCTCTCTCATAATCTGAGCCAAAACACCAGGAAGTTCACTGGCTGCAGCCACATCTGCACTATCTGCTTCCCCTGCCATTTTATGATGATGTAAATTAGCTCTCACTTTGAAATGATTAAACCACCCCTTATTTTTACTGAACTGTTCACTGGATTCACCTTGCACCCCATGAACTGCCTTTAAGTCTTCATAAAGTGTTCTAGCCTTTTCTTGAATCAAGTTCTGGCTAATTGGCATACGCTGTTGATTCAGGTCCTCAATCCAAATCATTAACAATCTTTCCATTTTAATAAGCAAACCACTACGCTGCTTAGTAATGATCATAGATTTCATTGGTGCCGATCCTTTAACATGTTCCATAATATGGACTTTGTGCTTCAAAATTGTGCTGATTGTAGATCAGCTATAGCCTAACTCCTTACCAATTTGCAATGGCGTTTCTCCTGTTTCTGCACGCTTTATTATTTCCACTTTCCTATCCTTTGTTTTTTGTTTCTTTTTCTTACCATCACCATCACTTCCACTGCCTACACGCTTTGGAGGCATTATGAGGGAACAAAATGTTGTTTATATCACTAACTGAAGATCATGAGACAATACATGTACATGTGTAGTGAAGGAGAGCACGAATTAATGACACATTCCTATGCCTCAGCATCAGTGACAACCAGCATAGGTCTGCTATTCCTTTGCGTCTGAACTAGTTCACCTCGTTTGTAAGTAGTAATGAACTGATGTTGCTACAATTACATGTAGATGTAATTGAAATTAATTTGAAATTGAGAAATTGAAAATTAATGGGTCTTTTGGCCTCATTCATTTTAGCGGGTTGCCATAAGTCGAGACCGCCATAACCAGAGACCCAACTGTACTTAGTGTTACATGGTACATAAAACCATGAGTCAACTCCTTAGTGTTACATGGTATATAAAACCTTGAGTCAACTCCTTACAGTGTTACATTTTATGTACTACAGTGAGTTAACTCCTTACAGTGTTACAAGGTACAATAAACCTTGAGTCAACTCCTTAGTGTTACATGGTACATGAAACCTTGAGTCAACTCATTAGTGTTACTTGGTATATATAACCTTGAGTCAACTCCTTACAGTGTTACATGGTATATAAAACTCTGAGTCAACTCCTTAATGTGTTACATGGTATATAAAACCTTGAGTCAACTCCTTACAGTGTTACATGGTATATAAAACCTTGAGTCAACTCCTTAATGTGTTAGATGGTACATAAAACCTCGAGTCAACTCCTTACAATGTTACATGGCAACTGCTTTGGGTGATGCTTAGTCATTTCAGTTATTTGATGATCAGAATTTCAAACTCGTCTCTAACAGGCATGAAATGTTTAAAACTTGTATTATACAGGATGCATTAAGCATCCTGTGGTATGTGATATTATTCATATTACATATATTAGATCCAATGTTTATTCTTTCACCAGTAAAGTTTAGTCAAGACATATTATCACTTTCCAGCACCAGCAGCCTAAGCAGTCATTTGAGTGATGTTGTTAAAATGCTTAGTAAATGTTGTTGAAAAAGATATCTTGTTGGAACCCTTGTTAATGAACTATTTTTCTCTCACAGGTTTTTCCAGAGGCTGAATGACTATGCCTCTGCTATCCAGTTCCTTGTGATGTCTAAGTGTAATGATGAAGCATTCCAGCTGGCTCAGGCTCACAACCAGATGGAAGTCTATGCTGATATTATAGGTAATTACCATGTGCAATAAATACAGATACTCTGGGTTCACTTTTTTGGTGGTATGCCAATTTCTTGGATTTTGTGGTCACTCCAATCCAAGCAATTAGAGACTCCCAAAAGACAAGCCACATGCAATGCAGAGAGCTTTTTTCTTAGTGATATGTTCCTAATGATCAAGAAAGCTCAGCTATTTTGATACTTCAGCTTAATTACTGTCATAAAGTACTTTCTTTTGCATATGTTGGTTTAATTTTCAAAAAGCATATTTGAAGAAAAAAAATCATTTTGTTTCCATGTGCACGTATCTATACAGCATGTGGTAGCTGCAGGCAACCACTCACTGCATTGAATCAATATAGTTATGATATCAGAAAGAAAAAAAGAAAAAGTATTTAATTCCAGTATTATTAACAATTAAAGAAAAGATAATGCCGTTGAAAATATTTTAATGAAAAAGTGCACTTTATTTTCAGGTTCTTTATGATTTAAGATTTACCTCAGTTGTCATCCAGCTGAATTAATAATTTACATGTAGCATTTGTTAATACAAACTTGTATACTTCTAATTACAGGTAGGAACTTTCCCTGTTAAAATTAAAATTTTCCTTAAAGCTCATATTGTTTTATCCATGCAGTTTTAATCCAAAGGAACAAGAAGACTAAAAACTGAAACTATTGCTTGATACTATTTATGTGTGTGCTTGTGTGCATGCGTATGTGCATGTGTGTGTGTGAATGTTTATATACACTAATTAAGCCCATGACTAAAGCTCAGGTCACTGATTTTCAGACAAAATAAACATTATGTAAATCAAGTCTTCTAGTACATACAGAGTGTGTGTGATTTTAGAGTTTTAATGTAGCTTGAATAATTTGAGCCATATTGCTATGATGTCTGCAGTGTGGCAGTTTATTGTGAGATCTAGCACTTAGGCATCATGCTGCAGACATGTATCATAATGTCCCACTCAATCACATTATCCAGGGATCCGAGTGGCCGAGTGGTCTAAAGCACTCACCATTACGGATCACTGCCATCTCACCTCTGTCTGCGTGGGTTCGAGTCTCGGGCTCAGCCAGTGTGGGTATGTGAGAACACTTGCCGGTAGCTTCTTGTGGGTCAGTAGTTCTTTCCGGGGTTTTCCCAGGTTCTTCCTCCACCATTAATACTGGCCGCCATGTATAGCCTATCTTGTGCTGGAAAATGGCATTAAATCCTATAACAACAACAACAACAGTCACATTATCCTGACACCAAGCTAACCAGTCCTAACATTAATCTCTTAATGCTGAGCGCCAAGTGTGGCAGCTGCTAGTACCATTTTTATAAATCTTTGGCATGACTCAGCCAAGGTTCAAACCTGCAACCTCCCACATCCAAGGCAGATGTTGTAACCACTAGGCCACTAGAGTGATCAGTACATGCAGACTTTCATCACATAAATAATACAGATACAGTAGAATTATCTATATATATATATAGTTTTATCAAAGTCACAAATGATTATGTCCAATCTCTCAGACATTTTCTCATGAGGGATCAAACTTAAATTTGACCACTCTTAACTACATAACCTTCTGATGGCACAACTGTATCAGCAGTAAAAGACCACATATAGATGTGCTTTAATAACTGCTTGACTAGGTGATGTATCTGCATTTGCTCCATTTGATTTTGAACACTCGGGTGAAAACAAGGTGTAAAAAATTGATCTTGACAGGTGTTTGTTTTAATGCTCATACTTGTTATAGTATTCTTTTGACCTTTCAAGTGACCAATCTTTGTTCTTGGCAAAGTTTTATTCTTTTGTATTTATTTTGGTAATGACAAAAATTAATCCATAATATGAAAAACCCTACAAAAAATACAGAGAAAATTCCACCAGTTGAGCTACCATATATACTTGCATAGAAGTTGGATCTAACTGTAAATTGCATAGGCCTTGATCTGCCATTGTATAGTGCACTGGCAGATCTGAGACTTTGCAGTTTGTTAGTACATTAACCTTGATCTTCTGGCACAATGGCAGGTCTGGGTCTATGTTGTTTTCTATTGGATTTAATTTATAAATGAATATATCCGGTACCCATGAAAATGTCTTATATACAAAACCACAGAAATTTATATCCATGAAATTAAATGAAACCACAGTATTTGATGAGTGTGTTTAGATGATAGTATTTGGATTGGTAACATCCTTGATAAACTAGCAGAAACCATGACACTGACCATATAGTGGTGCACAGTATGCTGTAGTGCCATGCAGAATGTTTTTGTTTTGTAATTTTATGGTGTTTGTTTTTGTAATCTTGTCGATATATATTTTTTATGTGTTGGCTAATATTGTGAAGCATTTAGAGCCTCGAAAGATTAGGTGCTGCACTAAGTCCACATTATTATTATTATTATTATTATTAAGTAAGATTTTTGATGATTTCTTAAATACAGTTAGAGTGAAGACAGCAGTCTTGTATTTGAGAAATTTTGTTTATTCATATGTTTTTCTCTATTCAATGAATATGTCATTGGTACAGTTAAATTTGGAACAGACAAACCAGTATAATACTGATCTCCTGATATTGGTGTGTCACAATTAATCAGATTATTATTTATTTCATTGATATATATGTCATAAATTATGCAAAATTAGGCAATTGATTTTCTAGAGAGACATTTTTTTCCTTCATGAAAATAAAACAAACCTGCTTACAGCCATGGAAGCTTGATAAATATGTATGCTTTTGACCTAGAAAGCAGATGATTCCATTTAATTTGGACCTTTACAAAATTTCTTCTACACAAACTTTTTCACAGATGTCATTTCATAGTCATGGTGAATATTATAGGTGTTTTCAGTATACCAGTTTACTGTGTTATATTTTGCTAGTCATACATACCACAGAACTTTTTCACTGTAATGGTATGTCAGTAGTTTCTATCAGTAAGCAATATATGGAAATTCCTGAGGAATCTTGTTATGAATTAAATGATATTAAGAGCATGTTTTCATTATTCATGACACAGTAGTTCAAAAAGTTACTTTTTTAAAAATGAAACGATTGCATTTCAGACAAGTTGATGATGAATTTTTCAGAATGTATTAATTTATGATCCTTTAATCACATGTTTGATATGTGTTATGTATTCTAATATGGTGACCAGATGGAATGTTGTGATGAATATCTTTCCAATTTTGGCATCCTACTCAAAGTTTCCCTGCCTGTTATATCAATAGTGTAGCTTATGCTAGAAAATTGTGGGCTTCACTATCAGCACTTCTTATTTTAATCAAAAGGCTCTCTAATGTCAGCACAGTGTCTTTCACAGTATCAGCTATAGCGTAAGCGTAATCATCCCACTTTAGTTATAGCTTTTAGATTACAACGTATACAACAGTTAACATACCCATAGCAAAGTCATCTATTATAAGGTACGGGCCATTTAATTTGGGGGGTTGGGGGTTCTAAGTGGAGTCTTTGATTTTCTTTTGAGCTGAGATATTTTCTTTTGTTTTATCTCAAGGTAATTCATATTTTTGCCAGATAATATCATGGAAATAATTTGGTGTTCTTTTGATATAAATTAGAACAAGATATTTTTTTTCCATGGAAATTAAACAGAGTTAGCCCCAGAACATTTAATTGTTGGTCCTTAATATAATTACAGTATACCATGGTATGTATCTCAGTATATTCAAAATACACAGTATACCATGGTACACAATTTTTCATGGTACCAAGCTCTAGTGGATATATACAATAAATGTTTTATAAATTATCTAATGTACATAAAAAAAATTATTAAAATGACAGGCTCTGGTTAGTGGATTTTCAAAGGAATACAAGTGGAGCTCTCTTGTGATTTTGAGTTGTCTATTTGATTATTCCATAAATGAACAAAGATGACAACTGGCCATCCTTGCTATTTTTGTCATTCAATAATCTGACATGGAAATGAAAACAATTGGCACAATAATTTTTATTTAATGATTATTACAATTATTTGAAGCCAAGTTTCATTGGTGGCATGTAAAAGGATTCTGTATTGCAGTGAATGATAGTGTGTTGTACTGTGCATTGCAGTTACTTTCACATTCTTTTGAGCCCACTTTTGTGTACTTGACAAAAAGGTTGATTATAAATCTATTATTTTTCAATGTAACAAGGCTGATAATCAAAACCAATTTAAGGTCTGATTAGCCAGACCTCATAGAGTTTTCCTGTCAGTGACAGCTCTTTTTACACTGGTTCTGGTTTAATAATGTGTAGTAAGTATTTGCTGGAGATGTAGTATAGATGACCATCTATATTAAAAATGTTCAACTGTCTACATTCTGTAATTACCATATATACTTGCTTATAAGTCAAGTCAAACTGCAAACAACAAAGATCCTGATCTGCTGTTACATAATGCACCTGCAGATCAGAGTTTGTGTTGTTTGTTCTACTGATTACTCCTAACAAACTGAACAGACCCAGATCTGCTGGTGCATTATATCTTACAAGCAAGTATATATGGTATATCTTTAATATTTATTTGTAGGGCCAGATGCAACTCCAGAAGATTACCAGAGTATTGCTTTATATTTTGAGAATGAAAAGAACCATTTCCTGGCTGGCAAGTTCTTCCTTCTTAGCGGACAGCATCAGAGAGTAAGTTTAATTCTATGTACAGCTGCACAATTGGTTATTATTATTACTGGCCATATTTTACATAATGGCAGTAAAAATGGATGAAATCTCTTTTTTCAAATGTTTATATTTATAGGCTTTGGAACCAAGATATATGATATGATGATTCATGTAAGTGTGTGTGTGTGTGTGTGTGTGTGTGTGTGTGTGTGTGTGTGTGTGTGTGTGTGTGTGTGTGTGTGTGTGTGTGTGTGTGTGTGTGTGTGTGAACATATTCATGCAAAATGACATTTTTATTGTTTGGTTGTGGAAGAGGGTCCAGCTGATGTCGCAGATGGATAGTTATTTATTTGACCTCTTAATTTATCAACTGTGATGAGCATAAAATCCCTGCAGAATATGTAACCTTATGAAATACAGTGAATTCACTGTAGTAACAGAGAGCAGTGTGTAAGCAATTCCCATTTTATGGTAGTACATAAAATACAGTTACTGTTTGCAATTTGTCTGGATGCATAATCAGTCATATAAGCTGGATATGGTTAGACATTTGATTGCATTATCTGATAAGTTAAAGCACAGGTATGAACATATTATATCCTGAAATGTTTATGGGTATATTAGTATTTGTATTAGCAATAAAAATTGTCTAAAATGTGCTAGTGTAACCCAGCTGGTAAACTTTATTATCTAAAGATATTTTGGGTGTGGGGTGGAGGTGATGTTAGTCCGATAAATCAACCCACCAAATCTGTGTTGATACTGAGGGACAATATGTAGGTATGATGTCACCTGTTCATTAAAATGAGCAATTTTGCTGCATGCATATCTTTCTGGAACACACCTGCGTACACTTTAGACACTTACCGGTATTTGGTAACAGCCATATCTAGCATGAAATTCAAAATTGCCACAGGACAGAGGGTTGTACTATTCCACATGGATTTACAAGTTGCCAAATATAGGATTTGCTCCAGAAATATAATGTCCATGTCACCAAAAGAACCCTTCAGCTGATGGTAGCTCCACAGCCACAAGAAATACTGGTAAGTGTATAAAATGTACACCGATGTAAGCAGACAAAATTGGCTGCAGAGTTTTGCAGGTTTTAATGAATAGGCAATATCAGCCCCTAAACTGCCAGCCAATATCATCACGGGTGAGGGGCTGATTTATCAGCCTAGGTTGATGTGAAAAGAACAAGAATTTCCATATAAAGTATACTTTCTGCTAGGAATATTTCATTTGAAGTTATGATTAAGAATGATATGCCATTCATTTAATGCAGTTTTGTTTCTTCTGTAATAATTTGAACATGAATGAGCAAATTATCTTGCATTCTTGATATACTCTCAGGAGTATTGCATGAATCAAATTAAGCATAAAGTTTTTCAATTCCTTTGACATTATGTCTATGTTTCTTTTGTAGGCCATGAAACATTTCTTGCGGTGTGATGGTGAGAACAGTCAGGCTATTGAGTTGGCCATTGAGACAGTGGGAAGAGCTAATGATGAATCTCTAACACATGAACTGGTTGATTTCCTCATGGGAGACAAGGATGGTGTACCAAAGGTAAATTCATTCAAGGTGACTTTTGAAAGTCAGTCTAAAATTCCAGATTCACAAGCCTGGCTGGTGTATAAAAGTGGCCATTGACAATACTTGTAAGAGTTACTTCCCTTGCCACTCCAATGTTGAAATGCTATTAGATTATTGATTATTTGGTGCTGAGGTACTTGGAGTAAATTGTCTTGCCAAGGGACATGCCATAGTAAATTGTCTTGTCAAAGGACATACTATGGTAAAGTGTATTGCCAGCAGACACACCATTGTAAATTGTTTTGACAACAGACACCCCCTGGTAAATTGTCTTGCCATGGGACACACCATGGTAAAGTGTATTGCCAGCAGACACACCATAGTAAATTGTCTTGCCATAGGACACACCATGGTAAATTGTCTTGCCAAGGGACACAGCATGGTAAATTTTGTCTTGCCAAGGGACACAGCATGGTAAATTTTGTCTTGCCAAGGGACACAGCATGGTAAATTGTCTTGCCAAGGGACACACCATAGTAAATTGTCTTGCCAAGAGACACACCATGGTAAATTGTCTTGCCAAAGTACATACCATGGTAGCTGCCCTGGGCTCAAGACAGTATTCAATAGAAGAAAAACAAAAACAAAATCAAAGGTAATTTTTTTTGGTGAAAATTATAGAATATATCATGAGGTAGTTTACAAAAAATATTGTGATAAGATATTTTGCCCTACACTTTAATTCGTGTATGCTTCACGTGCCAAACTATCTTAAAAAGAAAACTAACATATAGATTTGGTTGCAACTTTTTGTTTTGTCTTAATACTGGATCAGATTCATAAATTCAGAATGGTTCAGCATTCACTCAGACAGCCTGTTGGTCATATTAGTGGCCATTGTTGGTGTCTAAGTGTAAATGACTATGTAGATTAGTTAATATTCCTGTTACATGCACACATATCTTGTTCCTCTCCTTATGTAATGAGACTTTAAATGAATGATCTGCAGCTTGACATGTGTAGTATCTAAGCTGTACAGTGCCTTTACAGTATACCCCCATACACATAATCTATTCTGTTTAATTAGCTGTATGCCAAGAGTATGTGTTACACGTAATTTAAGGGAAAGAAACTGACATTATGTATTATGTTTAATTAGCTATATACCAAGAGTATGTGTTACATGCAATTTAAGGGGAAGAAAGTTACATTATATATTCTGTTTAATTAGCTATAAGCTAAGAGTATGTGTTACATGTAATTTAAGGGGAAGAAAGTTACATTATATATTCTGTTTAATTAGCTATAAGCCAAGAGTATGTGTTACATATAAGTTAAGAGGAGGAAACTTACATTAGTAATGTGCAATGTTCAGATACAGGCACAAAGATATCAGTGGTAAATATGAGGTATTGCTGCTTGCAGGAATAACCCCTGGCACTTGAAATTTTTTTATCAATGCACAATTATGTGTTATTTCTCAAGCACTATGGCGTTTGTTATATATGTATAGTGTTTGACCATTTTTATTTGTACAGGATGCCAAGTACCTATTCAGACTGTACATGGCTCTTAAGCAATACAGAGAAGCAGGTAGAACAGCCATTATCATTGCCAGAGAGGAGCAGAATGCAGGTAATTTATTTGCATTAGAGTATTGAGAATCAAAACTTTTCAGAGTACGTATGTAGAAATTGAAGTTTGTGGGACCACTTATTTACCAACGTAGAGGGACCAAGCCTTAAAGTATGTAGGACCACCTATTACCAACCTTCTGGGTCCAAACATTGAAATTTGTTGAACCACTTACTTACCAACCTACTGGGTTCAAGCCTTGAGGTTTATAGGGCCACTTACTTACCAGTCTAATGGGTCCAAACATTGAGGTTGGTAGGGCCACTTACTTACAAACCTGGTGGGTCCAAACCTTGAGGTTTGTAGGGCCACTTACTTACCAACCTGGTGGGTCCAAACATTGAGGTTTGTAGGGCTACTTACTTACCAGCCTAATGGGCCCAGACCTTGAGGTTTGTAGGACCATGTACTTACCAACCTAGTGGATCCAAACCTTGAGGCTTGTAGGGCCACTTACTTAGCAACCTGGTGGATCCAAACCTTGAGGCTTGTAGGGCCACTTACTTAGCAACCTGGTGGGTCCAAACATTGAGGTTTGTAGGGCCACTTACTTAGCAGCCTAATGGGTCCAAGGCCTTGAGGTTTGTAGGACCATTTACTTACCAACCTAGCGGGTCCAAACCTTGGAGAATAATATTTTTTTTGGGGTGCATCATGACATGGCTTTGATTCTTGCTGGTATCAGTGCTTCCTTTTTTTTACATTGGGTGTGACTTATCTGGCCATCGTTAGTTGTTTGTATTATATGTGGATACAGTACTATCACAGTGTGGGGTGGATCTTGCTTTTTTTTCAAAGGTGAGACAAAGCAGAAGAAGTAGTGGAGCAACTGTTGTTAATGAAACCAAAATACTATGGTCCAGAATTTTAAATCTTGTTTTAAGTGTGGTTAAGGACATTTGGTTGGATCCTTGGTGAGACTTATTTATACTTTCTTTTCTGGCAAGCATGAGCATGGTTTGGAATATACAAAGTTTAAATTATTGGAGATGTCTGATGTAGAATAAGATTTGTTATCAGGATACACTTTTGGTTCAGATAAACAGACCAACTCTTTGAGATAATATGGGTTTAGACTGTTCCAGTAAAAACATACTTGGGACCCAAGGAAGGCATTTTCAGCATGGAGAAGTCACCTGTAGAAGCAATTTAGAATTTTGTATCATTTTCATGTAAACCTTTGAGCAATTAGAATACCCTGGCATCTATTTTTAAATAAACTCCCTTTCCTGGAAACCTTCTATGTTTAAATGGAATGTTCCTTGTGATAATCAAAATTTAATTGCAACTAAAAATGAATTACCCACATTTTGCCAAATCTTGTTGAGAATTAAGATGGGTTTTGTGATGATCATGTCAGATAGTTCATATAGATTATCAGCCAGAGATACTCTGTATGAAATTATCCTTATTTCATCAGACAAATATGAAGCATTGAAATTAATACAAGCACAGAGGGAGTTTTGTTTGGCCTGTATAAACATGATAAAGCAATTATGTCACTTTTTCAGTGACAATAGCAACAGTGTTTTCAGTGTTGAAGTATTTTGCTACAGTTTTCCAGTGGCAATGGCAGTAGAGGTTTTAATGTTAAAGTATTGTGTTACAGTTCTCAGGTGGCAATGGCATCAGTAGTTTCAGTGTTAAAGTATTGGGTTACAGTTTTCCAATGCCAATGGCAGTAGTGCTTTCAGTGTTATGGTATCTTGTTTACAGATTTCCAGTGGCAATGGCAATAGTGGTTTCATTAAAAAAGTATTTGACAGCAATGGGTTCAATATTATAATCTTATGTTAAACTTTTCCATTGGCAATTGCAGTAGTGGTTTAAGTGTTGAAGTATTATGTGACACATTTCCAGCGGCAATGGCAGTAGTGGTTTCAGTGTTTTCCAGTGGAAATGGCAGTAGGGGTTTCAGTATTAATGTATTGTTTTAATGTTTTTTGCATAACCTTTTTAAGATAGATACAGGGGGTTACATGAATATGTGGACACAAGTGAGATACTGGATTCTGCTGAAGGCTTGGTTTTAATGGTTTCACTTTTTGTCTGGCATCTGACACCTCTCATGGGAAGAGAAATAAGATATTGAAGCAGAACAAATGAAACAGACTATACTGGTGCAAGTGCTGTTTCATTATATGAAGTGTTACTGATGTTAACCATAAATTGTCTTTATTGCAGGTAACTATCGTAATGCCCATGATGTGTTGTTCAGCATGTACCAGGAACTTAAGCAACAGAAAATCAAGATACCTAATGAGATGGTCATTAATTTGATGATTCTTCATAGCTACATATTAGTCAAGGTAGAATTTTTTTATTCTGAAATTGTTCTTTATGTAATAATGGAACAACAGCAAAATTACAAAAAGAACATACATGACACTTAATGGATGTTACCACCATCCATAATAAACAACTACAGTTTATGAGATTTGTGATGCAACTTTAAAATGTATACAAAATTTAGTGCTCAGCAAGACATAATGGTCTACTCTTACCTAAAAATTATGAATAAATTTTGCTTTAATGTCAGCAATATAAGATAAAGTCAGTTATGTTCTTCTCTGAAATTTAAATTAAACAGAGAATGAAATTATTTAATTTTTACTTCATTCCTTAGTTGTGACATTTCTGATTACTTGTCTTTCCAGCATTCTATGCATACAGAAGCTGTATGTATATATATATATATATATATATATATATATATATATATATATATATATCTTCCAAAACCTTACGACTGCTGAGGTCAGTGTTTCCGAGACTGTCTAAAATCTTGTTTCATTTATTTATCTCTGTAGATCCATGTCAAGAGGGGTGACCATATGAAGGGGGCTAGAATGTTGATTCGAGTAGCCAACAACATTAGCAAGTTTCCCTCACGTAAGTTACATATCAGACATCAACCTAATTTGTTTGGCATTACAACTGAAAATCAGTTGATTTTCAACATCATTATTTTATTTAATTTTCTGCCTTTAAGACTACACATAATGCTCAGTAATTTGAAAATATTCAGAAGTGAACATTAGTGGCATCATGTACTGAATTATAATTTTACACGTGTTTGTATATGCTTTAAATATTCATTGATATGATAGGTGTTTACTTCACTTTACTTTCATTTTACAATGCCATGTATTTTCACCTTTGATGGAGTCCAACAGCAAAACTTAGACCAGTTTTACTATTGCATAATGCATCAGAAGGTCGGGGTCTATGTTTTTTGTTCTGATGATTTCTCCTAACAAACTGTATAGATTCAGATCTGTTGGCACATTATGTGATGGAAGATCTGGGTCTATGAAGTATCCTGTTGGATCTATCTTGTATGTGATTATATATGATTATTCTTTAAACAGATTGCAAATAATACATACTAATTGTCTTAAAAGTGTTCAGTTTTGTCTGCAACTTGTCATTCCATAACCATTCATTTAAATGTCTCAGATTCAGAATTTGTTGATTTAATCAGAAATCTGAAACCAGTACTTGAAGATGTACTCTGTTCAGTTGACTTCGTAGAAAGCTCCAGCACTATATATTCTGATCCACAGGTGCATTCTATGATGATAGTTCTGGTCTGTGCAGATTTTATCAGTTGTATATGCATTTTCCGTGAGAAAATAAGTTATGTTTTCTAATCTGTTTTACAGATATTGTACCCATCTTGACCTCCACTGTCATTGAGTGCCATAGAGCAGGCCTGAAGAATTCATCCTTCAGTTATGCTGCCTTGTTGATGAGGCCAGAGTACAGAAATCAGATTGATCTGAAATATAAAAAGAAAATTGAGATGATAGTCAGAAAGCCTGACAAAACAGAAGAGGAAGAGCCTCTCACACCTTGTCCTTACTGTGGCATTAAGTTACCAGAAACAGAGCTTTTATGTCCAGAATGCAAAGCAAACATTCCCTATTGTCTTATAACAGTAAGTCCTGTCTTCAAACATTTCTAATTGTCTTGTAACAGTAAGTCCTGTCCTCAGACATTCTGTATTGTCTTGTAACAGTAAGTCCCGTCTTCATCTTCAAACATTCTTTATTGTCTTGTAACAGTAATTCCCATCTTGATACCTTATTGCATGCCTATATATGAGGATTTTGCATAATTAGGCTTTTTTCAGCTGCTTGGACATATGGCACTGTTTGGCAACAGCATTATCACATCAAAATTTCACATGGGAATTGTAAGAAAAATTTTGAGCTCATTATTTGGAAGTGAAACATAGACAGCTACAGTTTAAGATTTTGGTTGATGTTTTTATTTGCATATGTTTCAATCCCCATTGATAGATTCTCATCATATTTGGCGTAAATCATTATGAAACTTAGACAATTCATTTGTGACTTATTCTTTCACCCTTTTCACCATGTGTTCAAGGTCAGTTTTAGAAAATTTGAATTATGGTTTTGGTTAAAAAAAAAATTTCATTTGCTTTTATTTCCTAAACTCCTTGATAAATATTTTTATATACTTGGGAGTAATCATTATAAAGCTAAGACAATTTACCCTACAACATGATGACTCGCCCATTTTACCCTGTGGTCAAGGTCACACATTTTACAGCATTGCTATGATTGTAGGCATAACATGCAATTCCTGACTTTGTTTTTCTTTGGAATTATAAAACTTGATGTAGATAATTTGTGTTCTTTGATTGGATTTTTGTGAGGACTGAAACTTGAGTTGAAGTGATACTTGTACACTTTGTGAAACTTTTTTAGAATAAATGATAAATTGATATTTTAAATATTTTTTCATTGTGCTTTTATGTCTTTGAATGCCTCGTGTCTGAGGAAGCTCTTGTAGAAGAAATTCTTAATTGATTCATGACAATGAGACTAATAAAATGACATTAAACAATTTTCTGCAGATCATAACCTAATTAAGTAGATAATATCAATTTCATCATTTCCTTAGGTCATTTTGTTTCTTTCCTTTTATGCTTTAGAGGTAAAATAGTATCAATTTATGTAGCAAAATTAACAAACATGTTGTTCTCGTGACTTGAATTGTGACAGAGTTAAAGTTGTTACTGTTGCCATGACTAAATTATTAAAGATTCACTCTTTTCAAAATGCTGATTGAAATTGTTACACAGTACAAATTTGTGTGTATATTGCATTCCTGAGAAACCTAGTGTATGTTGACTTTGCTCAACTTGAATCCATCCATTAATGGGGAACCAAATCTTCATCTCACTGGAACACTTAAGAAATGGCAGCTCCTGCTTGAGAATATGTGCGAATGACATGGTATATATATATATCTGCTTGGGTGTTAATAATAGCTTGTGTAAACACAAGATCAAAGGAAGTAGAATATGCATAAATCAAGAGTTTACGGTAACTTCTTTTTAAATTTATAATTTCAGGGCAGACATCTGGTGAAGGATGATATGACTGCTTGTCCAAATTGTGACTTTCCAGCATTGTTTTCTGAATTCTTAAGGTAGGTGTAATTATTCTCTCAGAAAGAAGACTTATATCAGCACCATTCTTTCTGATTTTACTTTCAATTTTGGGATTTTTAAATCTCCAGATTTTCTTATATGGTCATATATTTTTATAAATATTTTCCTATGCATTTTGTACCATTCAAATAGGAAATCTTCAAAGACGGTGGGGAAAACAAATTAGTGCATGGCTTTTGTGTGGTAAGGTATATGTGCCTACCTTGACCTAGTCCTGGAGATTTTGTCTGGTTTCAACAGACCAAAAGCATATTTTGTCGAGCTATGTAACACTATCCTAACTGAATGTAGGGCAGATATTGTTGGGAACAAAACCCTCCTGCCCATGAATACTCTTTATGCATTTGTTTCATGACATTTAGCTTCTCCTGTATCACGGAAACCTAATTTTCCATTTTCAGAGGGAGACAGACTATTGGGATTGGAGGGGGCTAAAGGTAGGGGAAAATATTATTACAGAGGAAAACTTGGAGACTTGCTGCCCACCTAGACTTTTAGTACCTTTTTATAATCATCCACACTAAAGAAAAAACTTGGAATTACAAAAAAACTTGTGATTGTGATTGATTGCTTTTTAAAAATTTGTTTGCCATTTATTAAAGTTTATTAGGTATGTACAATAGATTATGCATCTGTTGGCAAGTGTTTTTGTATTTTCATTTCCTCATTTTCTATCCATGTAGGTTACTGTCATTTTCTGTCCATGTAGGTTACTGTCATTTTCTATCCATGTAGGTTACTGTCATTTTCTATCCATGTAGGTTACTGGAAACAGAAGAGACATGTCCAATGTGCTCAGAAAAGGTTCTGAAGGAGAACATACAGAAAAAACAAGACACACATAAATACCTTTCTCCAGATGAGGGAACAGAATAAATGGTTGTTAATGCTTGTGATGACTTATTTTATTTTGGCCATACTTTATATTTTCTGATTTACATTTACATTTTCTATTTAAAACAAGAATTGACTTGTGAACACAAAAATGGGAGTTTACGACAAATATATGATAGGTTGTATTCATAGAGGTGAGGTTTCACACTTGTGACATTTAACAAAGAAGTGATGATGTCGTTCCCATCTTGAACTGAAGATTCAGCAAGGATCTTTAAGTTAAATTTATTCAGGTACAAAAATATTCTGGAGAGCTGGTTTAATGGTTTTCAGTACAAACAGCAAGATTTTAATCCTCTTGAAAAATACGTACTATGCTATAGATGAATTTCTGATTTATTTCACATTACAAAGGTACCTGAGCATAATATGGAGTTGGATCAGTTGCATAATTTTACATTGAACACCTACAGCAGACTAGTATTTTCATGGTCTATATTATGTTTAGCATTATGTATATTACATATCCTTATGCTTTCTGTAGCAAAAATCTTCATTAAGTTTTCTTCATGTGTAATAAAACAAAATTCAAATGGATTGTCTTAGCCAAAAGATGTTCATGATGTGATTTCATACAAAGCAATTATGTCCCAAAACTGTATGATGACTACAATGACATAATTTTTTTAATGCTTTTATATTTATTTATCATCCATTAATTTCAAGTTGAAAATAATTTTTATTCCATTTATTCAGTGTCAGTGTCATTAAAAAAACAATTTGCTTTTGCACTTGCATTCTTAAATTTGATCAAATATCAAACAGTTAATGCAAATATGGCATTGGAACCTACATATGGAATTTTTCAAAGTTTAAGAAAATAAACCATGTAGATATGTATATCAACATTTGCATATTTGCTAGCCAAGGGTCATCAATCCACTTCATAGCATATATAGCTATCTGAAACAGTACCTACCACTCTGCTGTCTGATCGGATATAGCTGAAAGAAATGGATCCAACCAACAATATGGACAACAACATCTTATGCAAGATGGCATTTGTTAACAACGCTGTTTGGGCTAGTTATGTATGTCATGGATCAAGGTGGAGCAGAGATGGGATGGATGACCTTCGGCCAATAGATTCTTGCAAGTGTAACACATTTGCCCAAATGTCAGTCAAGCTTATTTGCAAATGGTAAAGAATTATTTTATTTATTTAGAGCCATTGTTATGGTAAGATCACAATAATGAAGTCGGCACCATTTTCATTTCAGACTTAACAGGCTGTTGAATACATTAAATATTATATCATTGTGAATAGTTCAACAATATGAAAACTGTTCAATGGTCAACAAAGTTTCTTCAAAGAGAGTGACTAAATACCACACTCTCAAAGGAGAAATAAAATTTACAAATACTTGCAGCTAAAAGACTAACAACATCAACTTGTTTTTACATATCATACTTTTATAACAATGATGTACTAGATCAATAGCTGTACTACTGCTGGAATATCATCATACATATTGCCACGAGTGTGACAGTACATCGATGTTGCAACACTTGAAGGTGATGTACCACGATATACATGAATGCAGAAGTTAAAAAGAAAGAAAATTAAATAACTTTGTTTCTTCAATAAAAGTTTGAAAGATTTTAGTAGTTTTTTGTGGTTTTTTTTCATTTTCTATTATTATCATTTGCTGGACATTGGTTAATAGACCGGATCACTTACTCAGCTAGAAGAAATACAAGTCTCAAATGACAAAATATCAGACAGAATCATTTTTAGTCAGGTATGGTTATGTAAAATAATAATATGTTGAACATTTCTAAATTTTATTACAGATTCAAGTATGAAAAATAGTTTTTGTTTCTTGTTATGTACAAGTTAGATGTAATTGTTTGTATCTTCATTTTCGTCTGTAACCTTATCGTATATGTTCTATATGAAGCTTTCCTTAGTAAACTCAATTGTATGTTAATTGAATTTGTAGATTTAATTTCGAAATGAAAAAGTAACCCCCAGTACCATAATACCTTGCTAAGGCCAAAATGGTAGTCATCATTTTAAACATAAAGTGCTCAGCTGTAATTTAAGGTTCCTGTCTGAAAATATTTATGGTTTCAGACAATAAATAATTACAATGGTGTTGTACAGTTAATTACAAAATCATGTGTGAAATAGTCCAGATATATTCATGTAATGCTAGTAACCTTGCAACATAATGATATAGATGGACTTTTCATGGAAAGACAAATTGTTTGTTTGTCTTTTTTTTAAAAAAATGTTATATTTACAACAGCACTTAAAACAATTTTTGGCTATATCATGCTGAGGAAATGGGAGCTAAGCGCTTTACTTGCAAATATGAATAGTTTTTGTTTGTTTTGATTTGTTGTTTCTGCATGTAACAGTACTTCTCATATATTAATGACTGTATCATGCTGAGTAAATGGGATTTAAGTGCTTTTCCCAAGGATACACTAAGGCAGCTGACATGAGCTATCCTGAGTGGGTATCAAACCTTCAACCCATGGATTACCAACTGAACAACTGCAACTCTGTCAATGAGAAACAGACATTGTACAAGTCTGTATCATGATTTAGATTGGATAATCATTACTGTGTTGCAGTATATATTATATCACCTGTCTGATACGCATGGTGGTATGTATTGTATCATGATCTGACTAGTGTAAGTATTGCATGGCCATGCAAGCAACACACAGCTCTATCTTACATGCATCATTGTTAACCCCAAAATCTCTTTGAGATCATTTTGAGTTACCTCCACTACAATCATTTATGAACCTTAATATGGGATCAGTGTGGACCAGAAAAAGGTCTAAAGCATATTAGTTTGGCAAATTCAGGAATACGTAGGCTGGATGTGTTGAATCCATCAGTGTTTACTGAGGGCTGTTCCAGTGAAATAAACTGGGACCAAGGGAAGGCATTTTTAATGTGGCATAGTCACCCATAGATGCAGTAAAGACTTTTGTACCATTTTACAAATGAACTTGGAGAGTAATCAGAGCACCCTGGCATATATTTTTAAAAAATTACTTCTCTGGGTACCATGTATGTTTCAAATAGAAAAGCCCTCGTGCTAAAATATTCAGATTTACAATACTTTTTGTATAATTTTTATTGCCTTAAAACTTTTCTAATCCATCCATTTATAATATATAATCTTGTATAACATTCCACTTTTAAATGTTGTGATTGATGGATTCAGATATTCAAATTTAAACTTTCATGCCTAAGAAATGGTACAAAACAATTTTGTATTGCAGTTTGTTTGAACATCATGGCTGAAATTAATATTTTGAAAATTATATGAGAGAATGAGTAGACTTTCCAACATTAATATGTGTGAACTTTGTCAATTAACATTTCATTTATGATCTTATTTATTGCATATGTATAATTGAAGTTACGACTGAAAGATTGCAAGAAGAAAATAATGGAAGATATGGGTTTTTATGAGTATTCTTATTTCCACCATATCTGTAATGGTCTTTTGCAGGTTTTGTCACAATATACTTTAATTATATCATATTTATAAGGAATATTTTTTAAGGATAAGTTTTGAAAATTAGGTCTAAACTTTTGGATACTTTAGAAATGTTCTCAAAATTTAACAAGAACAATCTAATTGGATAGAAAAGTATAATGGCAACCATGATTTTAATTTTAAGAGAAGGGTAGTTATCTCCCCTAAGACCAGAATTTAGGAATATTGTGTAATAAAATTAAAAAATTTCTAAACAGGATAAGAATCCCATGAACTATGGTTTTAGAGGATATCAACATTTTTTAAGTAGGAAATATTTAATGACTGAAATGGAAACATTGTATTTTCATGGATGACTTTGCATTTTCTGACAATATAAAATGTTTCATTTTAATAGGTAAAATATTTCCATATATCTGGTCACAGAAATGTAGATTGTCTTAATTATATATTTTTAAAGGCAAAACAAGCTTTTGCCTTTTAAGATCAAGCATCTGCATGGATTTTTTTTCTTTCTGTGTCAGTGTGATTAATGGCTGCATTACTAATTGATAAAAAGAAATTCCAAAATTTCACCATAATATTACGACAGGGACTTTTTACAATTTGGCTCCTACATGTAATGCCTCAGATCATGTGTTTTGTACAATTCATGACTGTATCCAGAAATATAAAGATCTTTTTTTACTTTTCTTAATGCATCTCTTAAATGGATTGATATAGTGAACTTAGTTGAGATGCTTTATGAGCTTTTTGTCTTTAAACAAAAGAAGTTATTGATTGAGAGTTTAAAGGATTTTTGTTCTTTATTTCGTTTATTTTTACATTCAAACTTGAAATATGTGACCGTGTCAAGCTTGATGTGTAGATTGGTGGTGGATGCTGTTCCCAAATTTGGGTTGTGACTTAAATTTGGTTTGTAATCAGTACTTATCTATTCCTATTTCATGCATCATTACAATTATGATGAGAGTTAATTGCTAATTAAACAGTTTTATTACTATATTTAATCAAGAATTTTTCCTTAAGAACTTGTACCACTGGTCGTAGAGTTCAACATATATGATACAGTACAGATGACAATGAGTATCTAAAAGAAACATGTCAGGTAAGTTCAGCTACAAACAATGTACAATTCATGTGGACAAATTTCTTTTTGAAAAAGTTAATACTTGAAGCCTATTTTTAGTTGTTTAGGGTTCATATTTAGACTTTTGTTTGATGGCACCTCCAGTAGTGTCAGAGTAGGCATTTTGCCTTTTTTTGTCCCCTTTGGGCCATCCCACCTGTCCTCGCATCTACCCCCATGACAATTTAGTGCACAAACGAACATTACCTGTTGATCACATTTAATTTGTCTGCAGGGTTGCAAGCACCCCACACACGTGATGTGAGTGAGCTAGTCTTGAGGGGTAGAGTCTAGGATGTCGGTGCCGCAAAGGGTTCCAAAACAAGGTCTTTGACAATACTCTGCAGTGATTGTAGAAACAAATCCTGCAGAGTGTACTTATTCAGGCAAGCCAGTGACCGCTCCGGTGGCCTAGTGGTTAGAGCGTCCGCCTCGGATGCGGGAGGTCGTGGGTTCGATCCCCGGTCGAGTCATACCAAAGACTTACAAAAATGGTACTAACAGCTGCCTCGCTTGGCGCTCAGCATTAAGAGGTTAGTGTTAGGACTGGTCGGCCTGGTGTCAGGATAATGTGACTGGGTGGGACATCATGCTACATGTCTGCGGCATGATGCCCCAGTGCTAGACATCACTATAAACTGCCACACTGCAGACATCGTAGCGATATGACTGAAAAATTGTTAAAGCTACGTTAAAAAATCATAATCACATCAGGCAAGCCAGTGATAACGATCAATACACACACTGAATCTACAGCATATAGACAAACTTGTAATACTATATCAACAAAAGCACTGTATTGATTTTTCTCCACAGCAATATAATACAGTGCAGTATAGTCTCTACAGCAATGATTTTGTACTGACAAAGAGAGAGAAAAATAGTTGCATTATGAATATTTCTGTATTAAAGAAATGCTAGCAGCAATTTATATACAAATGTCAAGCAACAGCCAGGCCATTGACTCCCAAAGTATAATGAAGGAATTTATGGAAATTTCAAACAGTGGCATAAACCTGCTGAACGATTTGAGTATTAAAAAAATGTGACAGATAAACTAAGATCATTGTATCATTTGAATGCATCATCCAGGTTCATTTAAGAAATACAAAAGATGTACACATTCTCCAAAACATATTGACAGCACATTAAGTTAGTGAATCTAGGAGTGACCCTAGAAATAGAACGAAACAAACTTGGCCAGATTTTTTTAGGCAAATAAAACTAAAAAGAAACTGCTGAACGTTGTGCATAAAAGAAGACAACCTCAAAAGAAACATAACTCGTCCATTGCATCTGAAGCGAGTGACGTTTTTGATGAGGACAGTGACGAGGATGTTCAAGAGCAGGCTAAGTAAACGCTTTTGGGTCGTAAGTATAAGAATGGCATTCGAATTCACTTCTCTTCAAAATCACTGGTCAATAATGTCCATCCAATATAGACCTGCTGATGAAAAAAGGTGTTTATCCATACGAGTACAAGAACAACTGGAACAAATTTGTCAAAGCTCAATTGCCACCGATCGAAGCGTTTTATTCATCTTTTTTATGTGAAGGTATCTCAGAAGCAAATTATAAACATGCAAAGAAAGTTTGGTCAGCATTTGAGTGCAAAAAACTGACTATCACGATCTGTATCTACGCATTGATTTGTTGTTGCTCGCTGATGTGTTTGAGTAATTTCGTGATACTGCCATGTACGTGTACAAACTCGATCCTGTACATTACCTTTCGTCACCGGGTACGGGTTGGGATGCATTGTTGTCCAAAACCAAAATAGAACTGGAATTTCTCACTGACAGTGATCAGCATATGTTTATCGAGCGACCACTTCGTGGCGGAGTATGCATCTCAAGACAGAATCTCTCGTGCCAACAATCCAAACGTGGAAGTGTACGACCCCGCTGAACCTAACAGTCATACCCTAATAACCTCTATGTGTAGGCCATGATGCGGCCACTTCCAGTTGGTGTATTTCGGTGGATCGATCCTGCGCAGATTGATTTACAAAACACGTGCACGATTACAATATCAACAGTGACCATAGATATGTCTTTGAAATTGATCTGGAATATCCCGTTCATTTACATGACGCACACAGCAATTATCCACTGGCACCATTAGCCCTGTCGGTGCCCGCTATGTTGTTGTGCCGTACTGTGCGCGAACGTTGATGGGCCTGGCTGCAAATACACTGAACGCACCAAACTGGTACAAAGTCTAAGGACCAAACACAGTTATGTGCTGCACGTGAGAAATCTGCAGTTGTACTTGCGATTGGATATGCGTATAAACAAGATTCATCGAGTGCTCGAATTTCGACAGCAAGCTAGGATGACTCTGTACATTCAAATGAATACGGACTTAAGCACAAAAGGCTACCAATGATTTTGAGAAGGACTTTTTCAAATATATGAACTATACGATGTTTATTAAAAC
Source organism: Megalonaias nervosa (assembly GCA_016617855.1). Classification (NCBI taxonomy): domain Eukaryota; kingdom Metazoa; phylum Mollusca; class Bivalvia; order Unionida; family Unionidae; genus Megalonaias; species Megalonaias nervosa. The sequence continues at coordinate 32,280 of JAECUM010016685.1, forward strand.
CATGGAAAATCTGCGCAAACGAATTCGAGTCGATTTTGTCCGTGATAGTGAACAAGACAAACTTCGATTGCTCATCGCACACCCGGCGTTTGAATCCAGAGCAGTCTTTGATGGTAGGCTTATGCTTATTGCCGTTCGCAGTAAAATATCAAAACTAACGCTGACTAAAACCGTAAATGCTGGTTCATCCGTGCTGGACTTGTCAAAGTTGTTCATGTAGAAGTTAACTATGATAAGAGCAAACCGTTTTATCAGGATAGGGTCAATATACTGTACACAGACACTCACTCGCTGCTGATGCATATCCCCACCAACGATGTGTATGAGGACATGGCACAACCAAGTTTGTTCAGCGAATTTGATACCAGCGAGTATCCGAAAGAACATCCGTTGTTTAGCAATGCCAATAAAAAAAGTGGTTGTCAGGTTCAAAGAAGAATGCTCGGGTAATCTAATCGAAGACTAAGCGGGACTGCGACCAAAATGTACTTGATTGTGGTTGGGCCCAAAAACATTAATAAGGCCAAATGTGTTCCTGAAGGTGACTGTAGAAAAAGATCTCAAAGACAGATTGTACCTGGAATGTCTTCGAGACCAACGTGAATGTGATTCAATCCAAGAAACATCGCATGGATGTATACTGATGCATCAAAGTTAGTTAGTGCCCGCTTGATGCCAAGCGATAGGGACTCCCCTATGGAATTACCACCTAAGCGTTTGATCATCGTACTATTGTGAACCAACTGACCATTGATACTAGTTAGTGCATCACCGTGTCAACTCAAATTCTAGTGATAGTTCCGTATCTACTGAAATGACTTGCAATTCCTCCCGCACAAATACACGGCTTGGCGGAAAAAGTCCACTAGGTGACGATGGCCCCAATCGGTAACGGGTTGGTTGTCTTGGAGCATCAGTTCGTTCTTGTATTGAAAACACATCCACGGACCATACCGGGTCAGTTGCACGATGTTGTTATCCATCTTCTAACTCTCCAGGCGCATACATATACTGAATAAACTTGCCTCCGAGTGGTTGTAACGGTGCTTTCGAGTAACAGGACGCTTTTTTGTCGAATCGCATTGGCTGGTTTTAATCCAGTCGTGCGTGTGACTTTATTGGTCAATGCTGCTATGGTCAATGGAAGTCGTGCTACCCATTCCTGAGACCGTTCTGGCCTCATCAAAAATCCCTGTGAATACTGATGATCGAATAACCGTTTTGCAAGAGTGCGATTAAATCGTTCCACAATGGTTATTGTGTACACTGACATGTCCGACATATACTCGCACATGGTGTTTGGCCAACATCACGGCCACAGATCCGAGAAATTCTTTGCCAGGATCCGATTGTAACAATCGGGCCATTTGAGTGGTCCTTGTACATAAATACGCTTGAGTGCATCTTCGATACTTGCTGAATCTTTTGACGTCAACCGCTCCGCTTCTCTGCATCTGCTGGTGACATCGACAATAGTTATCTTGTTTTTATAGGTGCGCAATCAGCGTTGTCCATTACATACACGATCTTTCGGAAGAAATAACAATCTGCCCGATGGATCTCATAAGGTGTTTGGACATTAAACCAACAACGAGAAATCTTTTTTTTTTTTTTGGTACTGGTAAGTAAATCTGCCACAACGCTTGTTTGGCCAAGCATGTTCGAGCAATCTCACGAGTGACCTCATCTGCAATGGCTAACTGTTGCACGGCGGCTTCAACTCTTCAGTACCCATGCGGACTGTTGTATATTTCAGATAATGTCTGGCTTCTTGTGTCCATTATTTATTTGTTTATTTCAGTATAAAGTTTGCTTTTAGTGAGTGGACTTTTTTCTATCTCGATGTGGACTCTATTCACAAAGTGCTATCATGGCTTTCATACCTTCTTTGACGAACCATCCTGCGTTTCGTTCTCCCAATGTAATCTCATTCAAGTCATGAATAAGATTCACGTCGGCACATTGACACCCATGGATATCAGTATGTGCTTTATAAGAAAGGTCATGTCGGTAACATGCAGAATCAATACATCCTATAAAATTCTCTCTTGAGAGCCCTCCCGACTGGAGAGACCATATGATAAAGATACCATCAAAGACATCTGAAAAATACATGAATGATGCATGGCCTAAAATGGTGTTTAGGGAGTTTACTGAAAAGAAATAAGCTACTGGTGATCTTATTTTGTACAAGCATATAATGCATATGCGAAGAGAAGAAATGAAGAAGGTGACGAGTTATGGCTAGAATATAAGCAAACGTTTGTACCTCATCTAGTGATGCAACTACAACAACCTTTTAGAGACCCCTACCTGAATATTCTACAGAGGATGCAAAAGAACGTGCGTAAACTTCAGAACGACAAAAACAGCTTAAGAGCTGGCTGGCACAGCAACCATCTAAATCCGAATTTAGCAGAAAGGAAGAAGAGTCACAGTGGCTAGACGAACAAATAAGTTCTACCAGGAACTACAACAAAACGTGCTGAACCTGTGCCATCAGCAAAACCCAAAACAGGAGATCGTCTAACTAAACCTGCATGGGAGTGACCACGTAGACAAAAAGTAAAAAAGAAAGAACTTCAGGAGTTCTTAAATCAACCTATATGTTTTGAGATAGTAACTGGGCAGGTGGAACAAGGAGTAAAAGAATACGACAAATTTATAGTCGAACAGCTAAAAAAGTATGAAGAAAATCGGTTACAACAAGGAGAGGACCTTGGTGGACTGTATGACCCCAACGACATTGTGGATCGATTGGTACTCGTGGGTCAGTTCGTGCGGGTAACAACTTACCCGAAGTCATTAATCAGGCCACATCGATTTGACAGCGATTGCTCACTACTCATCTTATGGACAGAGAAACATCGTGTGCTGATGCATGAACTTGTTGAAGATATTCATTATACATATATATATATATATATATATATATATATATATATATATATATATATATATATATATATATATATATGCAATAAACTGACAACGAAAAGTGGAAAACTAGCATCCAACTAGCCTGAGCACTTTCGACTCTTAATGAGTATTTTTCAAAGGCAAATACAAAACAGAGACAAGACAAACAAATAAAACACAAAAACCGTTGCGTTGCAAAACTTGACATGGCTGTTTCTACAGGAATTAAACCTTTAAATGTATTATGTTTAAACTAGTTTATTTCAACTTGTTGCGGATGCTTGAAAATATTTTTATTGACCTAGAAGTCGACGAGCGATAACATCTGTTGTTTTAATGTTCATTTTAAGCAGACCCAATTTATATCCCGGATATTTCATATATCATTTAATTACTATTATGACAATGAAATATCCGGGATATAAATTGGGTCTGCTTAAAATGAACATAAAACAACATGTCGTTATCGCTCGTAGACTTCTAGGTCAATAAAATGTGTTAAAAATGGATGTTAGTAATCGGGGGACAAAGGGGATTTTAACATGGGTGCGACTGTCAAGGGACAATGGTAATTTAACATGGGACTGTCTAGGGACAAGGGGGGACTTGAACATGGATGGGACTGTCTAGGGACAAAAGGAAATGGTATAGGGATTGTCATTGGACAAGGTGAGTAAAGAGTAAATGGAAAAGAGTGGGTCTGTCTAGGGACAAGGAACAAAAACAATAGAGAAATAGACATAGAGACATGTATAGAGACATAGATCTATCACACAAACATAAATGTATCTATGAGACATAAATCTATCAAACAAACAACTATACAATCGACTAAAAACATTTTTAGGCAAGAGAGAATAGACATCTTTTCGAGACATATGAGTGGCCCTGAAAAGGGCCTTTGGGATTTTTTTTAACCACTATCCAGTTAACATAGAGTGCATCGCACGGGTCTTCTTCTCTTCCTCAAACTTCGTCGACAAGTGCAAGTGTTAGCCAAACAGTTAGGAACTCCTTGGCTGACTCATGCGTACGATGATGCCACTCAAACACTTCACTCCTATTTACTCGTGGAATTAAAACCCACTACCCCCGATTATTTGCGATTTCGTACCCATCTGTTTCACAACTGGTGCCAAGACGGAGGGCCTGTCGTGTACACGTCCTCGTCGATTTTAAAAAAATCTATAAAAACCTCAGTCACTTCTGGTCTGTTTCACATATCGTCAACATGACGTCCCTTCAGTCAAATTTATTTGTGCCTTGTACGGCATCAGTCGCGAAAAAACCCCACAAATACATGCTCGTGTCTTAGAAGCCGGTCTCAGAGAAGCCTTACTATGGTTTACAGTGACAGCACTTCAATTACTTCAAGGCATCATTCACATCTCTCATCAAACCAAACGCTTTTTTGACAAAAACGAAGTAGCCTTGAAGCAACTGGTAGATTTCCGCATCGATACTCAAACGAAAAAGCGAATTATTTTGAAACCTGGAGGTAGCGGTTCTCTTGAGGTTTCATCATTCGCTCCCTCTTAAAATGGGATCCCAATGCCCCAAAAGTCACCCCCCAAGAAAGAAAAACCCTCCTAAAAAAGCCAAACTTTCCCAGATGTTAAAGGGCAGTTGTGTCAAGATCAGGTCACAGCCCCAGAAAAAAAAGTCCCAAGAAAAAGAAAAGACCCAAGAAAACCGCTTTTTTCCGCCAGAGAGGCGCTGCAGTCCGTGGGCAACCTTATATTCCCAAGCCACGACCTGCAGCGACGGTGACCGCGTCTCCAGTAGCCTCAGGTTCTTCCACTTCACCGTTGCTAGTGAGGTCGCCCAACCCAATTTGACACCCGTCCTTCCCCATTTGATTAAAAAATGGAAACCCGTGTCTCCAGGAATTTCTCCTTCGGCGGTGACACCCTCCTCCTCCTGTTTAGCTTCAGCGGCAGCTGCTAACAAAGTACCTGCCCCCAAAATCAAAGTTCAAGAGAGATCGGGTATGTTACAGAGTTTTCTGGATTTATCCAAGCAAGAAATGACAAGATTTTGTGAACCCCACAACATCTAGTGTTGCCCGTCATAAAGTTGATACGACGTACCGACAATCAGTGGCGACGCATCCCACTATGAAAAAAGACCCATGTCAGACGATGGGCAACAGTGCTCTTGTGCTCCTGAACGCAAAAAGATGTCACCTAAAAGAAGTGCACACCACCACCATTGTTGATCTCCTGTCTAGAAAGGAAAAAGAAAAGGACAGTCTGGTTGTTTGATCCAACATCCGAAAAAACGTCTAGCCCAACATCGTTCACCGAAGAAAAGACCCAATCGTCCAAAGAAAAGGAGGAGCAACCAGAGGGGAGGATTATTTGATGGAATAGTAAAAGAGTTCGTCAAAAAGACTGGTTACATACCCTTCGACCTACTTCAAAAATATACTCCTAAAAAATAAGATAAAAAGACGTGTGCCAAGTCATCGACGTCAGTGTATATTGTGTGTGCTCCGGAACAAACAAAAATGTCCCCCCTCCCCAGAAGCCATCCCTCTTCTAACCCAAAAGGAAAGGACTACCTCCTCGTTTAGCTAAAATATTGGGACGTGTTGTCCGTCCTGTCTAAAGCCCCTCCACCCATGTGAAAACCACACATTCAAACGGCCTCGAAAGACGTCATCGATACCGTCTGCGAATGTTGCCTGAATGTCTTGAAAGGAACGATACCTTTGTCTCAACATCAGAAAGAGTGCTTAGCCAAGCTTCGACAAGTTGTTCGCCAAAAGTTCAAAAAGTAAATACCCATTCATCAAAAGAATAATATGTTGGTGCAACGTGGATGATTTGTGAAGCTGTTGTTAGGACCCTTGGTGAAAGCAGTATTGGGAACAATGATTTCAGGACTCGTTGGAGCTCATGCTTCACAAATCAGTCCAAGATAAAAAAGACCAAAGATAAAAGGGACCTCTAGGGTGACAAGATCTCAGACGTCTACTTTGGAATCTGATGAAATGACGAAAACTGATTTTAGTCCCTTACAAACGATGGATGGAATTCCATCGTTGGCAAGAACAACGCACCCCACGTTTACCTCCCAATCCTCATCTAACCGAGATGTCACAGTTACAACATGAATTGCAATCGTTGATGGATCGTAGCGATTTGTCAGAAACGGAAAAATCGCAATGGTATGGCCAAGTTTTAAAACGTCTTCAACTCTTTCATCAGAAAGCTTTAGACGAAACAGCTCAACCGACTCTGAAAGATTTTAGAACCCTGATGAAAAGTCCATCACCGTCACCACCCCCAGTAACCAAGATAGATGCAGCCACACGGATGCTTGAGGAAGAAGACACACGAAAAGTCTTTCAAACTCCGTCTACGGATCCCATCCCTAGTAAGATTGCAGCGTCCTTGTTGACCCCTTCCCCCACTCCCCAACGAGAAGAACTCAAAGCTTGGGTTAAAAGGATGATGTCCACTCCTCATTTGTCAGAAATGAAAAAGAAGGAAGGGAAACCAGAGGTGAAAAAAGAAAGCAAGCCAAAAGCCATCCCATTGCCACCATCACTACCCTCAACTTCTACTCCCGTATGGAGAATTTGTTAGCCAGCATTTACTTCGATCCAGCCCATCCTGCAGATTAGGGAGGAGTTCCAAAATTGTATCGTGCTGCCAAAACCCGACTCATAAGTGTCCGTTTACCTCAAGTGCAACGATGGTTACAAGAACAAGCCACGTACACGTCACATAATCCCATTCGACGAAAATTTTCCTGAAGTCGCACCCGAGTCGAGGGCATCGATCATCAATGGCAAGCCGATTTAGCCGATGTCTCTCATTTAGCCACCTACAATCGTGGCTACAAATATTTGTTTTGTGTCATCGACATCTTTTCTAAATTTGGCTGGGTCGTACCTTTGACTTCCAAATCGAGCTCTGAGTTAGTGCGAGCCATAACACTGGTGTTGAAACAAAGCGGTCGTCACCCTCTTCGATAGCAAACAGACAAAGGTACCGAATTTCTGAACTAAGCTTTCCAAAAAGAATTGAAGAAAAGAGACGTTCATTTCTTCACCAACGACTATCCAGAAACCAAAACCAGCATGGTGGAACGTTTTCAACGCACCTTGAAGAACGCGTGTGGAAATATTTTACGCATCAACACACCCTCAAGTACATCGACATCTTGTCGCACCTGGTCAAAGCGTACAACCAATCTTACCATCGGAGCATCGGATGTGGCCCCGAAGAAGTGACTCCCAACAACGAAGTGACCATCTATGAGCGTCTGTTTGGTACGTCCCCGACTGCGGCTGTCCCCAAGAAAGGCGGAATGTTGACGACGGGAGATTGAGCACGCATTGGCAAAACCAAACGCGCTTTCGATAAAGATTACTTACCCAACTGGAGCACCAAATTGTTTCGTGTCACTGGACGAGTGCGTGGCCGTCATCCTGCAATCTATAAATTGGAAGACATGAACGGGGAAGTGTTAAAAACACTTTTTATTACTTGCCCGAGTTGCAACGAGTGACCAAAAAAGAAGACGAAGCATTCTCGATCGAAGAACCAGTAAAGTTGGCTAACGACGTGTCAAAGAAGTCAAAGTGCATTGCAACGGATATCCTCCCAGTTTTGATTCGCGGATCGACGCTTCGCAAGTCATCGACTATAAAAAGAAGTGACCATCATGCCCTTCAACACAGCCTCAACAACAACAGTGACCACTCCTTCTCCAATTTTTGCTCTGCTCGATCTACAAAAACAACCTTTGTGGGTGTGGTGTGGAGAACGTATCCCTAAAACGCAAATTGTCTTTTTCTGTCAAATCTTGGTGGTGTATTGTGTCATCGGTGCTGCCATTGCCAATTTGAGTTTGCAGCAAGGAGACAAACAATTGTGAACCACTTTACTGAGCATCGGTTACCTTCTACCCAACCCCTACCTGAAATATTCCGGTAACAACCGGAGCCTTGCGACACCAGTTACCCTCCCAACAATCACCACTACCACAACAACAACCCTCTTTTAGACACTACTTTGACCTCGAGTGACCCCTCGGAAAGCAGAACTCTGGGATTATGAATAACGAATTTTACTTAACTTTACCCAGTGACAGTTCTATGGATGTGTTTCCCCAATATACTTTGTGCTGTTTCATGGCCAAATTACCTCAGGCTATCCAACTGGGCCACGAAACCCATTGGGAAGTGGCTTTGGTCGAAATCATTCATCCCACACTAATAAAACCTCGTTGAAAATCAGAACACTTTCGAGGTCGAAGTGCAACAATACTTGAATGAAAACGAAACCGTTGATTCCTCTATGAAACGATCAGTGTCACCCGATACTCCACGGTGCATCTATATGATGAAATTTCATGCGGGCCATTATTTTAACGGTCAACATCTGATGGAAACGATTGTTTCCAAATTCAATGCGTTGTTTGCCAAAGCTCTGGACAAAACAAAACGAAGTGTCACGATTGAGTACCACAAAATAGCTCGTCGCCTGCTGATGAAATTTTCGGATGCCAAAACGTTGTCCATTACATGCTGTCCTGAATTGTTTGACATTTTGGGTGGAGACCTCAAGATGGTCAAGGGTCCACTCATACCACCCATCACAAACAATTTGGATTTTTCGAGGTTTTTCCGTTACCCTGTAGAACTGAACCAAGGATTAAATTTTGATCTTTGTGTACTCTGATGTGGTGGAGTACAAAGTGGTGGGACACACATCCGCACCGTTACTGCGAGTCATTCCTTTCAAGTGGATTCTACCAAGACAAATTACGAGAAATGTGGATACACCTATCACGTTCACAGCGAATTTGTACATCATTATTTGCCCGTCAGTAAGTCGTATTTCGACAGTGCCAACATTGGTATAAAAGAAGACCTGGGACAAAATATTCCATTCTCGAAGGAAAATTGACAGTGAAACTCCATTTTCGAAAACGATTCTCCAACGACTTGTAAGTCATGTATCCTGTGTACAGAGGAGTCGCTCGACAGCGAGGACATGGCTTAGGAGATATGCTGAAATCTGCGTTGGCCCCCGTTTTGAAACCAATGGTGACGCGAGGATTGCACGTCTTGAAGGATGCCGCTTTGACGCAAGGCAAAGAATTTCTCCAAAATGTCATCATCGACAAACAAAACCCCAAGGAAGCGTTCTTGTGAGCAAGCAAATATGTCTTGCTTCAAACTGGAAAAGAGCTTTTGGGCCGACGAGAAACTCCTATAAATGCACTGGACGCCTCCGAGTCAGGCATTCCTACTTCCCTGACGCCACAGCAAGGGCAAGGTAGAAAGAGACGACGACGAAAACACCCCTCCAGAGGACTTCACACACACGGAGCCAGAAAGACAAAGAAAAGAGGAACCGTCAAAGAATTAGACGTCTTTGATTATTAAACAGAAACAATGATGCACCGAGAGTCTTCCGAATGTTCCAAAGTCGGAACTGGATCTGTTTGCCATACCACCCACCTTGATGACGATGCAAGAATCCCAATGGGTAGAATTTCATCCCATCTCCTCTTTGACGACGTCAGCCCCCATCGAATTTGAAACAAATCACAACCCGAAGATTACATCGATCTGAAAAGCAGTTACTTGTACCTGAAAGTCAAAGTTATGAAAACGGACGACACCGCTCCAGAAGCCGTTGCTAGAGTAGCTCCCGTCAACAATTTCATGCATTCCTTGTTCAGCGAAGTGGATTTGTATTTGAATAACAAACTAGTCAGCAGCAGCATGGATACTTCTCCTTACCAAGCGTACCTAGAAAATTCCTTGACGTACGGGAAAGACGCTAAGAACATTCATCTGGATGCTTGCGTAGTATGGAAACTTGTCACAGCGGGCGAGGCCAAGTTCAACGACACAGTCCTGATAGCAGCTGACGATCCTTACAATGTGGGCTTTAACAATCGTCGAAAGAAAGTCTTGCAAGGACGTAGTTTAGAACTGATGGATCGTTTGCATTTGGACATGTGGTTGCAAGACAAGTATTTGCTGAACAGGGTGGATTTGATGGCTCATGCCAACGAGTACAAAACCATCATACAAGAAGCCAGACTCTACATGCGACGCGTGGAAGTGTTACCTAAAGTTGGAAACGACATCAGCCACACTTTAAGCAGAACGATCGCCAATATCCGATACGACGCGTGAAAGTGAAAACCTTCACCATTGCCGCTGGACTCCAATCCAAGACTGAATATCATCTGTTCCAAGGACAGTTACCCAAACGTTTAATCATTGGTATCGTCAGTAACGAAGCTCTCAACAGAACCGTTACTGCCAATCCTTTCCAGTTTAAGCACTACACAATGTCCAAGATCGAAGTCAGTCGCGATTGCAAGACTTTGTGTACCAGACCCTTTGAACCTAAGTTTTCCAAAAAGAATTACTTGAGATCGTACTTGTCCCTGTACGAAGCCACGTGACAGTTAGGAACCAACAATATTCACGGTATTTCGTGCGACGATTATGCAGGAGGCTACACTTTGTGGGCTTTTGATTTCACTCCAGACCAAGGCAGCGACGAGGGACATTTTCTCCCTATAAAATCCGGTCAACTGTTTGTGGAACTTCAGTTTGCAGAATTTCTAACCGAGACGGTGAGCGTCATCTTGTATGCCGAATTCGATAATACTCTAGAAGTCAATAGTCTGAGAGAAGTAATTCTAGACTGTTAGAAGCTATGGACGACTCTTATCCCTCTTTGAATGGTGGAGCGTCTTTGGAAATGAAATGCGAGGATATCTTGGAAGCAGAATCACCCACCAAAAAAGACAAAGACGAAGAGGATATGGTGATGTCCAGATGGCCAGAACAAGAAGACTATTTAGTTTTCTGTTTTACGCAACACCTGTCGGATAAAATTACGGCATTGACCAAGCAACATTGCTATGGGTGTCAAAACGATCATCCCAGTTAAATGCAACACGATAAATGCCTAATGAGTCAAGAAGAAAAATTGGACGAGTATCTGGATGACGCTTGGAGCCTCATCTCGGAAGAAGCAGTGTTGCATCAGTGGTATAAAGCTTTGCGTGACCATTCCTTACCTCCATTGACTTCTCTAGAGATCCGTCGCATCGAAGCTCTCTTTCCACAGAGTACGGAGACGAGCGAAGAGCCGTTTGCTCGACAGAGATTTTCAAGCAAAAAGTCAAAATTGTATTGATGACTTATTGTGAAAAAAGAAAAAAGAAAATGGATACCTGGGAACTTTATTACCTTTTGAAAAACAGTTTGTACACCACTTCTTGGAATCCTCTCGTGTGCGCTGAAGATGAACTTCCTCATCGCAAACCTAAAGCCTATCAAGCTTATGTCATCAACACCGACGACAGTCATCTCCCAGGAATCCACTGGGTAACTGTCTACTTTCCCCACGATGACCGTGTGGAGTATTTTGATTCGTATGGATTACCTCCTTTGGAAGACGACACCATCGACTTTACGAGAAGAAATTCCAAGACGACACGATTAAATAATGTGAAATTACAAGGCACAGATTCCATGGTGTGTGGACAATACTGTGTGTATTTTCTTCATCAACGCAGTCTTGGATATCCCTTAGAACATTTAGTGACTTATTTTGATCGTGACTCTTCTAGAAACGATAATAAAGTAGATAGATGGTTTTGTGACCATTATGGATATCTCTTGTCTTTAGCTAGGAAACGTAGTGTACATCAATGGCCCGATGACCTCAATCAGTGGAAGTCAAATTTGACTTCATAACGTTGTCAACCCTGCAAATAAGTAATTGTTTGACAAAAATTGTTGATATTGTATGAATTGTTATTTATTTGTGTTTGTTGGTTGGTTGAATAAAAATGTTGTATTATGAAAAAAAAAAAAAAAAACGATTTTCTGTGGTTTGTTTTTAAAAAATGGATAATGTATAAAGATATATGCTCTTTCACTTCTCTATATCCCTCTTGGTTAGGTGAGCTATAGCGTTCCTACCCAAAAACGAAGGGATGTTTTCTATCGCGTTCGCGCTTGATATATATAAACGGAGCGGTCGCCAGATTAGGACAAGAATAGGGGACCGATATTCGAACACACATGTACTATAAAATGGCACTCCACAAGGCAGTGTCCTAAGCCCCACCCTTTTCAACATTATGATTAATGACCTGAAGCGCGCTGTCGATCTCACAAAACTAGATTTATCCCAATTTGCAGACGACAGCGGCATATAGAAGGCAGGCAACCCTTCCAGCAACAAAGTTATCAGTTAAATCCAATCGAGCTTTATTCAGATTGGAAAGTGGGCTGATAAATGGGGTTTTAAAATCTGAAAAGGAAAATCGGTAGGAATATTGTTCACCCCCAGTACCAAGATCAAAATAGAATATCCGATCCTGTACATTCAAGATACTCAAATCAAATTTGCGAAAGTCACCAAATGTCTGGGTATGTATTTTGACGAACATCTCACCTGGAAACATCGTATCCAGGAGCTTCTTCGAAGATGAAACCTGGACTTAAACCTCCTCATAAACATTAAAGGACTGAATTGGGGAGCAGACCAGGACACCCTCCTAACCCTATACAGATCACTAATAAGATCTAAGATAGATTATGGGTGCCAGGTGTATACTTCGTCAAAACCATACCTCTTGAATAAACTAGATAATATTCAGATATGCAACAAGAATGTTCGGTTCATGAAGACTCACATCCAACTAAGATTTATTTAACAAGATCTAACATCCCCTTCAGCCGTAGGTTAGTCCCAGATCTACCGGGAGGAAAGAAAATTAATGAATTAATCAAAACTCTTGAAATCCCAAACATACAAGCTGAACAAATCGCATACCCTGATCCCATACCATGGACATGCAACACACCGCATATCAATTTAACTGCAACTATGCTTGGACCCAAAAACGAAAAACCTTTAGAGATAAGATCCGTAATATTCTCTACCATTGAAAATTTATATCACGATTACACTAAGATCTATACTGATGGATCAAAATCAAAAGACACTATCTGTACGGCAGCCGCTATAGTAGTGCCGGAGGGAAACCTAGAGCTTGGAGCCAGACTCCCAGATAACTCTCTATATATACAGCAGAGTTCTGAGCCATAATTGAAGCCATTAAATCGGTGCAATCCACAAACATCCGCAAAGCAATAATTATCAGTGACTCGCTTAGTGTCTTAAAATCAATGAAATCCGGCATCTATTCCTGCCGTGACAACTCGTAAAAGAGACCAACCTGTTTCTGAGACAAATGGAGAATAATAAGAGGAAAATCGAATTTATGTGGGTACTATCCCATATCGACATCCCAGAAAACGAAAAGGCGAAGCAGCCAAAAATAAACTTCAAGAAACTAACCCTACCACACTCCGGTTCAGCACTAAAGAATTCTATAGCATAATCAGTAAGAAAATTATAGAGAAATAGCAACAGGATTGGGATAATAGTAAAAAAGATCGCACGCTCTACTTTCTACACAAGGAAGTATCTAGGAACATCAAAACGCCGACTCTGACTAATAAACATGACCAGAAAATTATCAATATAATCAAAACTGGAAACACACTATTAGCCAGCAGTTTCGGAAAATATCTCCCAATAAACAAAGTTCGGGGCGTGAATTGCCCTCATTGTCCTACTCCAGAAGATTTACATCAAGTATTTAACGTGTGCAACAAATATGGTGCACAACGGGAACTCTTTAGGGCCAAGCAAAAAAACATAGGATCCCCAACGACCTACCCGGAATTCCTAGCGCTCAGTAACCCTAGCATCAATTCGACTTATAATAATATATTATATTTTCTGAAAGAAACTGGTAAACAAGAAAAAAATCTAATCCACTTACCGACTACCTCCACCCCATTCATTTGAAAAGTTAAACTTAGACGACCAATTAGCGATGCAGTGACAATTATAATAGTTCAGACCCTATATAGATTTATGTAGACCTAACCCCCTGAGGCTAGCTTTACAATGGCAGTAGTGACAGGATCATTATTAATTGCGCTAACATCTATGTGACGATTAAGGATCATTATTACTATTATTCCGGATAACAAACTATCTCCCAATTCACCAAGCAACACAGCTGTAACAAATATATACTAGGAAATACTTGTAAAAGACGACTGGTGGCAGCGCAGTGGTCTTGTAGGTGTGTGTGTGGGGGGGCAGGACAAATGTATCAAGAGGTATACGAAAATCTGGAGACCAGCCGCATAGGCGAGTGGTGTTATGCCGGTGTGCATACGGCGGACCGTATAGCGATTGAGACAGACCTGCCCCCCCCCCCCCGCGCCATGCTATGGCTGCAAACACTCAACTTAGCAATGGCAGCAGTGACAGGTCCAAGTTAATATATATTAGGCAATGCGTCTGAACAGTAGATTCAGATTAAAGTGATGGGCATGTGTGTGGCTATTTCCACCCATCATATGTCGAGTGGAACATTTACAATGCTCCGAAAACGGACAAATTAATCAGCATACTTTGTGTGCATACATGCGGGGGGGGATGAGGCTCTTTTTCCTTCGCCCACGATCAATTAAATATCCTGCATGGGGGAAAGCGACGTTAATCCAAGATAGCAGTAGTAGTAGTCTGGCCACCCATCTTTGAAGTATCAACAAGAAAAAAAAATATGAGTAGAATCGCCAAATTGATTGAACTCCAGATGCACCTGGAATATGTTCGTCGCCTCCTGGACGAGCTAGCCATAGAGCTATTGCTGAAGAAGCCAATATTGAAGAAGAGGAGGAGAAAAAGAGGCAAGAAGAGGAAAAAGAGAAGAAGAGTACAATTTTGCCTCATCTCATTCTCAGGCAGAGTTGTGAGGTGAAACCTGTGGTGAGGATGCCATCATCACAACACCAAACGCCACTGCCACTGCCACCACCGAGACCCGCTGTCCCCCGGATTGAGAACTGGAAGGAGGAGTTGGAGAGACAGCGGCAAGAGTGAGAGCCTCAGCGCCAGCGACAACATCCGCAGGCACACCACAGAGATAATAGGGAAAGAGCCTTCAGTGTCCCTCGAAGTGAGTATTGGGATGATGAGGCCAACCATTCCTCGTCTTCAATCCCAAAAGCAGCAATCAGTTGGGAGAATGATTGGAGCCGACGTTGTGTGTGTGGTGCCCGGCCTGGGATGTGCAAGTATTGACAGGTGCAACTGGAGTTTTAAAAACAGCCCTTTTCAGGGTTAACAAGATATCTAGAAAAGAGAGGCTGATCAATTTGCCAAAACTATTATTGTTTTGTTGGTAGTGTGTGTGTGTGTGTGTGTGTGTGTGTGTGTGTGTGTGTCTTTTCCTTAACAAAATCCTTGTCCCTACATTAAAGAATGTTTGTTATGTGTGAATGTAGAGTAGTGTGACTATAAACAATGACTCACTTTGCTGATGTGATAGTGTGTGTTTGGTAGGATTGGTAATTGTAGGTGAGGGTTGGTGTATGTATTTTTGGGAAAAAAATACCCTTCTCCACTATGTGTTGGTATGGTGTCATTTGTTGGTAATAGTGTGTTGGATTACTTTATTTTAGGTCATCATTATTATAGATTTGGTTTGTTTGGCATGTGATATGTTTAGTTGGTGTAAGGGAATGTTTTCCTTCACTTCCGTATTGGAAGTATATAAAGTGTAACGTTAGTCATTCGCGCCATTCAATATTGAATAAACCAAGATGGCAAGCAATCACATTGACAAAATCCAACAATTGCAAGGGGATGTGGATGATTTAGGAATGCTGGAAGAGATGGTAATAAGGGTGGCGAATGGATGTTATAACCCCCACAGAGTCATGATAGAGATCCATAATTTGAGGAGAGCAAAAGAAAGATAAAGGAAAATGATCAAACAGGAAAAAGAGGAAAAGGAAGACAAGGATGAAAAGGAACAGACGAGAGCATACAATGAGAAATTAATGAAAGAGGAGGAGAATGAGAAAAGGGTAAATGAGGAGGAGGAGGAAAAAGATGAAAAAAGAAGAAGAAGAAAAATGTCCTGGAAAAGATGAGGTGTTGGTGGAGAAGAAGAAGGGAGGAGAGAAAGAAAGCTAAACGGCCTTTTCAAGGCCACTCATATGTCTAGAAAAGATGTCTATTCTCTCTTGCCTAAAAATGTTTTTAGTCGATTGTATGGTTGTTTGTTTGTTTGTTTGTTTGTATATGTCTATGTCTCTATACATGTCTCTATGTCTATGTCTCTATTGTGTTTGTCCCTTGTCCCTAGATAGACCCACTCTGTTCCATTTACTCTTTACTCACCTTGTCCCTAGACAATCCCTATGCCATTTCCCATTGTCCCTAGACAGTCCCATCCGTGTTCAAGTCTCTCCTTGTCCCTAGACAGTCGTATGTTAAATTCCCATTGTACTTAGACAGTCCCACCCATGTTAAAATTCCCTTTGTCCCCAGATTACAAACACCCATTTTTAACATTAAAGTCCCACAGTCCCTCGTTCGTCCCCCATTATTACTAACGAGGGTGATCGATGCACCTGGGGAAAATTCTTAAAATTCATAATTAAACCTGTTACGTATTTGAATAATAATATCCTATCACGAAGTGGGGGTCGGCCTTCCTGAAAATCAACTTGAGAAAATAAGAAATGCAATCAAAACAATTATGGAGTCACACTAAACCTTTCTCCAGCAAAATTAACTGGAACTCTCCCCATGTGGGTAATCTAAACACAGCTCGCTCAACTTAATGCGGCCAAACACAACAAAACCTCAGTGCCATTATAATTATCCAAGTCAGAGGCAACACAAATGCAAAAGACCGTAGAATATTTCAATTTCTTGCAGAGATTCCAGCGTTGATGGCAGTGGCGATTCCAGTAGATGCAAAAACTACAGAGTTAGGGACTGTCAGAACTGCATCAGGACTAGGTTTGAAAAAGCGGTTGGAGGCGGAGCCTTTCGTGACCGTAAAAAAGGAAGAGGCCTTCGATTGCCAGGCACGAGTCGTCTGATACCCTAGGGCAAAGATCTTCGATTACCAGGTCGCAGAAGATCGCGCCGTTGACCAGCCCGTTGACCCGCCCGTTGACCAGTCTTGATTTGCTCGCGATGGCAAATCAGTCAAACATTTTCTTGGTGCTTTTATGCGAGATGAACTTAAATTAATGGTGCCACTCACTCGTGAAACTGTCATCGTCAATCCTGATTCATCAACAGGCCCTGGGTCGCATACATTCTAACTCCTCAGCATAGTTTGGATTTTGACTCGTATGGACTTGCACTGTCAATTGAAGTTGGTAATTATTTATTCAAGTATGATAAACAACCGCTGTTTCATTTGACTATGCCAGTACAAAGACGGTTGGATAGTCCAATGTGAAGTCATCTTGTTATTGAAGAGTTAATTGTGCTGGAGCTCTCACCAACCACGCAAGCACTTATTGATTTCACATTAAATTTGTACAACAATGTCTATTAATATTTACGGACGTTACTGAGCTCGTGCTGATATGGATCTGAAAAGATCTGCAGCCATAGCGGATTTGTCTGAGTTTACTAGTCGTATTGTTTTTGGTGTCGATCCAGATGAGCTTGTGATTTTTGAAGATAAAACTGGCAAACTAAAAACGTCTAACGTAGACATTCAAGATATTGTTGCCAAGCTCAAAGGCGACTTTGTGGCAAAGAACCTGGCAAAAATCACTGAAAATGGTGGAATCAGAGTCAGCAGTGTGTCGGTTGCGTTTATCAACGACTGTGTTGATATTGGCTATATTGCAACAATACAATATATAATTAATCAAATGGCTACCTTGCCTTTACCACCACGTGTACTAACTTTAAGGTTCCAAATTGAAGGATTCTTAATCAAAGAAGGAGTAGAAAAAATCTGACTTACTCATAGATAATGGACGACTTCTTTTAACTCTTCTTTATGGAAATGGTTTTGATAGACCTTAAAAGAACATCTTAAAGGTGCGCGAGTCTATATCATACATGTTTATCATAAGCGGAACTAAAACTGGGTGGGGTAGATTAAGACTTTTAAAAAATGACATACATCTTGGTTGGGAGACACCAATATCAGGGCGCTTTTCAATGCTGCAGAAGTTTATACAGTTGCTTATTCAACATCATTAGTTGCTGGAGATGAAATTCAATTTGAAGGAATCAACGTTTATCTTGACGGGTGCTTAGAATCATCGCACGTGCACGTGAAAACGCCAAATCGCTAACTGCAGCATCAGATGCAAAACCTCCTCAGGATTGCTTCTACAATAGTGAAGTGGCATTCACCGCTGTATCCACCTCAGTTACGTTCACCATCGAATATTTTACACCAACGTTGACTCATCTGAGAAAAGAAAGGTCTCGACTGTTATTCAACAAGGACGCAATTGCTTGGATAACAGCTATTGGGCAAACACGATCGTTAAATGTAAAAGGTGCTGACGTAATAGGTGTGTATTTTAATGAAAAGGGTACCAAACTACTAAAATGCATAATGGCCGGAGATTTAAGTATTCCCAAGGCAGAGGGGTTTTTTTATCATTGCATGACAATTGTGCCAGTAAAAACGGTAATTGTTTAGAAGTGCGTGCGCTTATTGTGCCTGCATGTGATGATGAGGCCGGACAATGTATGCGTGTCGTGCAATTAAAATACGAAATTGTATTATTAAACGAAGAACTATGACGGACCCTCAATCTTACGAAGTGAAAAAAATATTCGAAGCGGAACAACAACTGCAAAATGAAATTACAAAGAGAACCGCGCTGATCGTTAACACAAACGCGTGCGTTTGGTAGTAGAGGCTATTTGCGGGCTTACTGTAGCGACGACTGTTGGTCTTGGTGTGACTCAAATCACAATAACATCAACCATTGTCGGTGCACCAATCGATATTATTGTTGGGGCTATATCGATATTAACTGGTGTCTCTGGTGGTGCTAGCAAATTAATTTCCATGCGACTACATTCCGGAATACGCTTATATTCCGAAATTACACACAGAACAGTCTAAATACGATCGGTAAACTGTAAAATGGTACGGTCATGTCTCAAGATCATCTGGACTGGCAAAAACAATCTTGCAAGGCACAGTGCGTAGGTGCAGAAGAAGAGGCAGACAGAAAAAGAGGTGGGAACACAACATCAAGGAGTGGACAGGCATGGAATTTGGAGATTCCCAAAGGGTAGTAGAGAACAGGGAAAGATGGAGAGAATTGGTTGCAAAGTCAACTGTGGTGCCCCAACGACCTGTTAGGTTAAGGGATTGATGATGATGATGAAACTGTATTCAGTTGTAATCGAAGATAAAAAAGAATCAGTGCGGCTGAGTTTGAAATAGTTCTGGCAGAAATGGAAAACAAGAGAAAATTAAGATCACAAATAAGAAACAGCGCGCATTTACAGGCAGAGAAAGTCAAATGAAAAGCCCAAGTATTGATCAAAAACACAGCTGCTAACTAGCTTTCATTCATTTACGTGGGCCTGCTAGCAGCGTGCATTGATCGCTACCAAAGGTTTGCCTGAATCAGTTACTGCGGGATTTCGTTTCTACAATCGCTGCGGAGTAGTGTCAAGGCTGGGGTGTTGCCTTTTTTGAACTCTTTGTGGCACTGACATGCGGACGAGACTCTATTCCCCATGACTTGCTCACTCACTCAAGTCACGCGCGCGTGTGTGTGTGTGGGGGGGTGCGTGGGTGGGGGTGATTGCACCCCTGCGGACAAAATTAAAAGTGATCTACAGGCAAAGCTCGCGTGTGGGCTAAATTGTCATGGGAAGGGAAAAGGTGAGGACGAGTAGACACTACTTCTCAATGAATTCATAAATTTATACTCCCATAGTCCTAACATTCTAAAATCTGTTCAGAGAGAGAGAGAGAGAGGCCTAAATATGGAAATATAAAGTTGAATAACATGTGGGCAGATATGTTTATTTTCTAACTGGAAAAGAGAGTTCCACAGTTAAGTCGCCACTGGCAATAATAGTGGTATAACCACTATGACAATATTCATTTTCTCCCACTGATAAGTTTCAATATCTAATTATAATATAGCGATATATTTCATTCTTCAAGGGGATTTTGGTATAATTTCAAAACATAACCCAAGCTTCAAAGAGTAACTTTAAGTTCGTTTAATATTGTACCTTAGAAAATTAAATTTGATAAGCATATTTTTGAAGCTGATGAATTCACAGCTACCAAATAACGACTGTTTGTCATCGATTTAGTGGGCCACTGACCATTTACAGTATTTTTATGTAATCTCCTCTTTTTTGGGCCACTGACCACTTAGACAGTTTTTATATAATCACGTCTGTCCAACTTGTTTATTTCAGTCCATTGCTGACTGAACTCGGACATATTGACGTTGCTGCACATATAACATGAACAATTTAATTTCATATAATTTTGTGCCCATTATTCATCAGTGATTCAACAATGCTATTGAAATAAGTATGCTGATCTCTTCATAACAAGTCTTCAATTTAACTTAAGTTCCACACTAATAAATAGGTGGAGCATAATTAAAGGTCAGTTTTCAGTCTCCCATGATGGTCACCTACCTTGATGATCACCTACCTTGATGGTCATTAACCTTTAACATCCATCGCTTACACATAGTTTGCTTGCAGCAAGGGCTTCTTCGTTTAATCCGCATTTATTTCGCAACTTTGTCAAACACAAATACATACTAGTATTTTAGGCACTAAGAAGAAATTATTAGCTTATTAGAACACTGTTTCCCCAGGTACTTATTAATTTGGTTGTTTGTCCGTCCGAAGTAACTCTTTAGTAAGATTACGGTATATAAAAACTTAAGATAGACGAATGAAATTGGTAAGCAGATTTGCATTCGTATGTAGATTACGTGATTAGATTTACGTTTTCGTACTCCCAGAAGCGCCAGCAGAATTATTTTCGGGCTTAGGGGCACACATGTAGTGGTCAGCTAATAAATTTTACGGTTGTAGGCCTAAACATGTTTAGAGGTGAAATCGGGGTGGGGGGCATTCATATTTGAAGGTACTTTATGAGTATTCCCAAAGTTTATTTTATAAATCTTGTAAGATTTAACTTACAAACTAGTTAATGAAAACGTTATGATGTATGGAGGATACTTATGTCGTTTACGTAGGTATACAGAAATATTTCACGAGTGAAGTGTAAAGTGGAAACATTGCGTTGTCACGAGTGACGAAATGTTTTCACTTCAGGAGAGAAACACTTCCGTATATCTATTAACAAACGTGGATTTTCTTTCTATATATTTTGTAAAGGCAAAACCGTCGATCTGCATGAGTTTTCTTGATTATGTGCTAACGCGATTAACAGCTGCATTGTTATTGCATATAAAAAAGGTTCTTAAATTTTCAATGATTTTGTCCGACTTTATACAAATTGGCTTGAACACATGCTTCAAACTGTGCATTTTGTCAAATTAATGACTCTAACTGTACGAATGTGAGGACTTTCTTTTATTTTTTGTTAATGCGTTTCATGCGCAGATTGGCACTGTTCGGTCAGGGTAACTAGAAACTTGACAGCGGTAATATCTGACAGAACAAATCTTGTCGCATTGTTTGAATCATTAGATTGTAATGCCATTACCAATTGTCAAAGTTTTGTCAAAGTTTTATAAGTTTTGGACTTAAGGTGGCAAACACAATTTACAAATTCAAATTTGATTTGTTTTTCTTCCTATAGTTTTCCTTGTTGTATTAATCGCCGTACTTTCAAAGGCGATAACTTCTGCATCCTGTTTTTAGCAGGTTAATGAATGCTACTATGCAAATACTCATAGTTTACATGATGATGGATGGACGTGTTATGTGGTCGCAAATCTGATATTGTAATCAGGACTTGATTCAACAACACCTTTTATTATGGCTTCCGTTTTCTCTTTCAGAAACAATATATAATTATCATCAATTATATTTAGTACAGTAATAATTTTTGTGCTAATCAATTTGTTGTGTTGAGATTTTTCTTTCTGTTGTTGTTTGTTTTGTTTTTGTAATTTAAATATGTATTTCTTGTGCCTAATCACGATTCACTTTCATCATCTGTTCCTGAAATCCATTTGAAAATGTTCTTTTAACACCACAAAGTTACGACGTGACCTCAATTGGCTAAGATGAGAGACATTTTATTTTTCTCTTGCGCACATAGGTTACTGACAGGTCAATAACCAAAATAAAAAGAAAAAAGAAAAGCAAAGAATAAAAGAAAGGAAGAAAAGGAAGAAAAATTTCTGAAACTTACAATGTATTTAGATAAACTCATTGCCAAAAGTGGGGGAAAAAAAAACAAAGTTTTGGCCATATAAACAACGACAACAACAACAATAACAACAACAACAATAACCACGACAACAACAATAACAACAACAACAATAACAAAGCATGCAAAGATATAAATACCTGCGGGATGTAGGATGACTGAATAATCTAAAATTGGGGGTCTAGATAACATGCGTGAAACATGTGATCTGAACGAAACCCCTATTGGCTAAACAATCATGCCCAGGATTTTGTTTATTTTCACACATTCTTGACACATATTTTTTTAATCCGGTATTTTCTAGCTTTACAAAATGACATGAAGGGATAATTTACATCTCCCGTGTCAGCAGAGGTCTGTAAAAAATCCGATACTCTGTCAGATGTGTTGTAAAATGATTCCATCTTTAATCTCGGCACTAGAAGTCCTTGGGAAAGTAAATTGTGATGTGACGGTAACAAAACAAGTAATTTGATAACATTTAAATTTGTTTAATATGGGGCATAACCTTATAATAGTGCAAAGGCGATATAGCGGAATACACAGTACAACTAAAGTACATCGTCAGTGAAAAACAATTGAAGGATATAATTCAAAGTATAAACAAAATACTCATGTATAATGAAAGCAGTGAAAGAGAAAAAGAAATGGTGGTTTAGGAAGGGAAATTGTCAGCTGAAATCGAGTTTCCTTTCCTGGGAGACAATTTAAAAACATTTGGATCCTCAAATACGTCGTGTATTTTTAATGCTTTCTCGTCTTGAACTAATAAAGACTATGGATGAATGGTGTCATATCAATGTCCTATTTTTTAAAATTAAGATATTCCTGTAAACATATGGATACACGAAAACATTATTGAGTCGACATTTAAAATTTCACGGAAATCAATAAAAGATAGCCTTTAAAAAGGACAGAATTTTAGATTTCTTTTTTAGCGAGAAACATGTATTATCCCATTGTCTCCTTCCATGGCCCTTGACAAACAGCCCATGCATCGATATTGCCTAATGATTTACACGCGTATCTCAACGTGATTGGTGTACGATCCACTGTGATCAATGACCAACACTACTTAATTCACAATTATCGATATGTAATTTCAACCATTGCCTAAATAGGGAATACATTGATTTATGTTCGTATTGTGTTTTTACAGTGGAAAAAATAAAACAAGTTGTTTCCTAATTACTCAGTAAATTGATTGTTGGATTGTGAATACAGCACTACCAAATGCAGGCCCCTATCTTGTTTTTCGTCGATATTAATAATTTCCATGATGATGCAGAGGCGGTAAAGTTGAGTGTGTGAGTGTGTGTGTGATTTAGATTTTTAACGTAGCTTTAACAATTTTTCAGTCATATCGCTACGATGTCTGCAGTGTGACAGTTTATAGTGATGTCTAGCACTGGGGCATCATGCCGCAGACATGCGACATGATGTCCCACCCAGTCACATTATCCTGACACCAGGTCGACCAGTCCTAACACTAACCTCTTAATGCTGAGCGCCAAGCGAGGCAGCTGTTAGTACCATTTTTGTTAAAGTCTTTGGTATGACTCGACCGGGGTTCGAACCCGCGACCTCCCGCATCCGAGGCGGACGCTCTAACCACTAGGCCACCGGAGCGGTCGGTAAAGTTGATGTTTTTCACCTGAAATATACGAATAGTATCTAATATAATCAAAAAGTGGCTACTGGTGAAAATAAATATTTGATATTAATACGATTATTGACAAAGTTTCATTATACGCGAATACTTTGATTATTGTTACATCATAACACTGCCCTAGTTCAGTGATATAGACTGGAATTTCGGGAAATATCTTAAAATACTCTCTCTCTCTCTCTCTCTCTCTCTCTCTCTCTGCAATATACTTAGCAAAGCTATTTTTGCAGCTTTATTTTGATCTATATTATATATTTTAATGGATGAAAATAACTTATCTAAATGTCCACTCAGGAAAAAACTGGGCAGTACTTAAAACCAAGTTAACCTTTGTCCCAAAAATTCGGATAAATCCGAGCTGACTTCTGGCAAGCATAAGTGAAACTATGATACGCAGAATTTTGAAATAACAACGGCTAAAATCGGTTTATTGGGATGGTCAAAAAAAAATGTAATAAATTTCTTCACTGGTGCAAACACACATTTCTTTCGTTTTGCTTTTTCCGCTATTCGGCAAGTAAGTCAGATGTTTAATTCAGATAAACGGATCGGCATATTAGATCGTCATTGCTAAAAGTTTCTGATATACAATAAAAGAATAATCATATGCGACAAACGATAAGAAGAAAAACAGAAAGAGAAAACAGTAGAGTCAAAGACAAAAGTTGATTTGTGAAGGATTGCAACCATAAGCGTTTTGATGCGATTTATCCCACGTGCAACTCGGTTGTTATTTGCTGTAGGTTTGCCAACTGACTTAAAGTATATTCTTTTGTTGTTTCTGTATTTTGTGAACTTAAATTGCTATTGTTTTGCAAGGTAATTCCTGGTATACTGTGACGTTTGCTGTTTTAACAAATTGTGCTAGCCCTGGGTTAAATACAAACATGATGCCGATTTATGCCATAGCACAACCAATCCCCAGCGCATGGCTTGATGTCTGTCGCTCTGTCCGTCCTTCGTCAAAGTGTAGGTTGTGAATACCATTTTACTGCGTTTATGAGACTCATTTGCTAACAGACTTACCCAAATGTTTATCATAACGGATTCTACACTGCTAATAGACTTACCCAATTGTTTATCATAACGGATTCTACACTGCTAATAGACTTGCCCAAATGTTTATCATAACGGATTCTACACTGCTAATAGACTTACCCAATTGTTTATCATAACTGATTCTACACTGCTAATAGACTTACCCAAATGTTTATCATAACGGATTCTACACTGCTAATAGACTTACGCAAATGTTTATCATAACGGATTCTTCACTGCTAATAGACTTACCCAATTGTTTATCATAACGGATTCTTCACTGCTAATAGACTTACCCAATTGTTTATCATAACGGATTCTTCACTGCTAATAGACTTACCCAATTGTTTATCATAACGGATTCTACACTGCTAATAAACTTACCCAATTGTTTATCATAACGGATTCTACACTGCAAATAGACTTACCCAATTGTTTATCATAACGGATTCTACACTGCTCAGAGTTAGGTAACTGTTACCTATATGCACTGCACTGATTTCCGTTGAGTTTTGCATTAGCTCAGTGTCAAAGGAATTATCAGCTTTGATACGCATTTCGTCACGCATATGTTCTACAACGACCAATTCAATGATAGAGTTTAGAATATAAAATGCACACTAATGCATATTAAATGATTACTGGGTCCCCAACGGATTTTATATAGAATATATAGCTGAAAACGTTTCAGAATGAATGATTACTGGGTCCCCAACGGATTTAATATAGAATACATAGCTCAAAATGTTTCAGAATGAATGATTACTGGGTCCCCAAAGAATTTTATATGGAATATATAACTCAAAAAACGTTGCATAATGAATGATTACTGGGCCCCCATCGGATTTGATATGGAATATATAACTCAAAACGTTGCATACTGAATGATTACTGGGTCCCCAAATGATTTTGTATACAATATACAGCTCAAAAAAAAAAAAAAACGTTGCATAATAAATGATTACTGGGTCCCCAAATATTTGTATATGGAATATACAATGCAGAATGATGCATATGGAATGATTTCTGGATCCACAGTGGCGTCACTAGGGGGGTGCGGGGGGTGCGGACCGCACCGGGTGACACCATCAGAGGGGGCGACACCAAAATGACTGTCTATAAAATTTGGGTGACACCAACCCTAGTGACGCCACTGTGGGTCCACAAAGGATTTGTATGGAATATACAACACAAAATGAGGCATATACTGGATAATTACCAGGTCAATGGAATGTATCAAATGATGTATATGGAATGATTACTGGGTCCATGGAATATACAAAATGATGCATACTGAATGATTGTAGGGTCCCCAAAGAATTTTATGGCAGACGACAAGTTTTAGAATAGTTTTAGCTCTTAACTTTCTGATATATTGCTGTATTTCGTTTCAGTTTTTCAGATTTGCAGATAACGTATCAGATTAAAATAATGCATTGGTATCTCAAGAAATGTATGCTATATTATTTATAGCAAGCCTCTACATGATCCGTGTGTTTGTGTTTTTTTTTACATAGCTTTAACAATCTGAGTCATATCACTACGATGTCTGCAGTATAGCAGTTTTATATTGGTGCATCATGTCGCAGACATGTAACATCATGTCCCACCCAGTCACATTATCCTGACACCAGGCCGACCAGGCCTAGCATTAACCTCTTAATGCTGAACGTCAAGCGAGGCAGCTGCTATTACCATTTTTATAAGTCTTTGGTATGACTCGGCCGGGTTTTGAACCCTCGACCTCCCGCATCCGAGGCGGACGCTCTACGCCCTTAGGCCACAAGAGCGGTCTCTACATGATGCTACATAATTTAAATTGTTTGATCTTACATACTGGTTTTGTTGTATTGTAGTTGTTTTATACTTTTCACCATCGTTATTTAATATCAGAAAACTTTGTCCTTGACTGTATGAAAATTGACTGTATTGTACCATTGTCCTCAGTCTTTATGATTTAATAGAACGGGATGTCCTCAGTTTTAACTGATTTTTGAGACTATTTCCTTAGATATGACTAGAATACCCGTAATGAACCATTGTTCACATTCTCCCCATTTCTGTAAATTACTGAGTGTGTCTTTCGTTTTGATGGTACTACAGACCACCAGTGTAAACATGTGCATTCAATAATCATGTAGACTTTATAACACATGATCTTATTTATGCTATCCATGTATGTAAACTTATGGAACCACCAGGCTGCCATATAATCTGTTTGCAATAACCATTTGAATCTAAGCTGTTCGTGCCTCATAACGTTTGTCTTAAATTTCGTTTTGCAAACTAATGCAAGTTTCAATTATCCGTAATGTAATATTGTCCACGGACTCCGTGGTTTCGTTAATAGTGTGCGTCCTTAGTTTGTGCTAATAGTTATACCTAGATGTGTATACATGCCTTCATTTTCCGTGACGTGCTGATGTCCACAGTCTCCATGTTTTGTTAATAGGGCACGTCCTTAGTTGCATCGATAATTCAGATTATATTTTGTAAGATGTTCTCATTGTCCTCGATGTAACAGTGTCCACGGAATCCATGTTTTTCTCAGTAATTGTGTGCATCCTTAGTTTGTATTGATAGTTTACTCCGTCCATGTAAACAGTTCCTCATTAAGGATGGTGTCCAGAGTCTCTATTTTGTTGACAGTTTCTTGCGTCCTTTGTATGCAGTGATAGTTCGTTCAGTTTGTTCACTTTCTTCATGATATTTGAAAATTTGTATTGTCTTTTCTTTAAAGTATTGTACAGGTCATCAGTGTTAAAGCTTAAAATTCTTAGGTCAAGTTAATAAACAAACTTTATATGCAATAACAATTATGAAACAAGTAATACAATCCAAATATAACAAAGTCAATAATAATACAAACAAAAGCAATGTCAAATTTCATGAATTATATGATTGTTTCAGGTTTTGTGGAGTAGGTTGGCGTCATCTATAAATTGTTCTTGATAACATCAACTTAAGCACACTTACAATAGCACAATAGATATTTTGATACCTGTGCTTCTTGACAAATTCCGTCATATGCTCATTTCTAAACACATTTATGAACTGTATGGAAATACCAAATCGCCACATTGCTGTATTTAGCATCAATCAACAATTAAGGACTGATGCATTAGGGAAGAGATAATCACAACGTGGCCGTCATTTGATTCTGTAAACGCTTAAAGATGTGTCTGGGATGAACAAACAAACCCCGTATGAGTACATTAAATCTCCGAGTGTGATCCGTTTAAGTACGGCTTAATAACGTTTCTCTTCCTTTCATGTTATGTATATCTGTACTGCATGCTTACTTTTTTCCATGACTGTAGATTACATTCTAAGATAATTATGCTACAAACAGGTTATTTACTTCGACTTCAGTTCTATGCCCTGCCTTGATAATGAACCTGTTGACAGTTTGGGATAATTTTCTTTTGGTGTGATTGAGTACTGCAACAAAAGTCAGGTATGGAGGTATTACGAAATAGATCAAGTAGGAACGAATTGCGACATGAGTCATGATAGGATTGTGGGAATTTACATAAGAGGGTAGAAGTGAACAATTATTCACTCATATTTCTATTACTGTTCTTATTTTAATTTCAGTCTGTAGAACTATTTAATGTCGTGTTTAGATTTATTTTGAGAGGAATCGTTTATTTAAAAATTATTTCCTGAAATTTTACAAGGTACTTATATGACTGTTTGGACTAATTATTCGTTATGTTTTACAAAACTCGTTGGTTTTGCTTCTTTCTATTACCTAGTTTAAGACCACAGAGTCGTAACATTCATTCTTCAAGAAAATGGGAGTCCCAGTTGATCGCGACGTGACATTGTCCACAGTTTCCATGTTGTAGTCAATTGATGTGTGTGTCCTGAATGTACATACTATTTGTTTAAACGTGTGCGCCGTGGTTTGCATTGCAAAATTTCGTATTCCTTAGAATGAATCATATAATATACTCCTCGATAAGTCATATTTGCTATAAAATATACTGCCAGAAACTATATTTCTTTTCACTCCAAGATAACCAGAACAAATGTCCTCGGTTTGGGTTTCCATTCCAGAGTACTCAATTTCCACCAAATACAAATGTGTGTGTTTCCTTGCGTAAATATAAATATAATAGTAATCCAGGATGAAAGTTTGACATAACATACATCACTCTATTGTTTGTCGAGACGGAGACAAATGCTCAATTTTATTTATCTATTTATTATGTTATATATGTCATTAAATAAACAAACACAGAGATTTGAAAACTAAGATACACAAAAAGTATCAAAAAAAGAATTTGGAATTGGAATAAGAAATCGAGAATCATAATAAATATGTGAAATGGAGAGATAAATAAGCTTAGTAAGAACTGCAAATGAAAAGCGAAAATACAGGAAGCAGGCAAATAAGTCTGTATAAATGTACACGATTTCATTAGTCTATTAGAATTTGCGATAATTTAATAATATACATTTAAATTTAAAACGACGCAGATAATAATGACTCTGCACAAATATTTAACAAACTAATTAATACACTTAAAAAAAAAAACCACACTTTGATCACGAAGATTCAATGAATAGACCCAGAGCAAAGTGTAATCTGACATTTTGACAAAATTAGTTAAACTGAGCAGTATGAGCGGCAATATCTGAATGCGAAATATGCTAACGGCATTAATGATGATTATAAAGATCTCGAACAATTAATAACACCATAGATAAAAAAAAAAATGATTTAATGTAATCTGTAATAATTTTAACATTCTGACAAATCAAGACTGGAGACATCTCAATTGAAAAAAGAAATATTTGATTGATAATAACCCTGAAAACGTACAACAGCACATCACGGTTTTGAAGAATTTACAACTGTTGATGTGGTTAGTGCATATTGATGGCAACGGAATATCTAAATTATTGTGAGCTGTCGGAATTCTTGCAAAGACACCAATAGTAAGTCAACTTATAAGGACTGATAATTTTGAATGAATTACAGACAGAACTCAGAGAAGATTACATGACATGGCTGGATTTTTATGTTTTAGATTGAGATTAGCAAATGATTGCTAAGTGCGAGCTTGATAACATCAAAATACACATATTTTTAACAAACTGACAGGAACAATAAAACAAAAATAAAGGAAATGAAACAACGGCTAAAACAGAACGCGCAATAGTGTGCAAGCAGTTGACGGAAAACGACGCTAAATAAATGTGCACTAGATGTTTTGTAATAATGCATTCGTTCTACTTACATTGGCATCTCTTACTATATTGTCTCTATACCAGATAGTTAAATCAATTAGAAAGAGAAGAGAAGTAATTAAAACAAAACAAATTAAAGCATGTGATTCAAATCTCTACAATGATAAGGTTTAGCAGATATTCATTTCGATGGCATTTTGTCATTGTTTGACCTGTTATCACCGACTAGCATGCTTCATCTATGTCGACGAGTCAAAGCGCTCTTTTCTTGTTTAAGATCAGAAAAAGCATAAGATAAATATGGCATAATGTTATTTGTATCTAGTACTCTTATTCACACTTTCAGGCTTTGCACAATGTTACCGTCTTCATTAAAGCTCAACAATTGTAATTCCAAGCGTTATCTCCCCTTATACTGTTATTCTCTGCAAGGTAATATGTTCTAATTATCGCTAAATGAGCTACCTGAAAATTATCATTAGTATGGTTTCGTTGATTTGTATAATGGTTCATGCATTTGTTTACATACTTCTATTGCATCCATCTAGAATTTGTATTAATTTTCTGCTCTTTGTCTTTTATCTAATTATTGCTGTTATCACTTCTATAAAAGTTTGCAATTAGAAAGTTTTCGTAAACTCAGGTTTGCTTTGCTTTATTTCCTATTTTCATCATTTTCTGATATCAGTTTATTTGTTCACAAGCTAGTTTAGCCGACGAGTTTTGAACTATCAAATTATACTAATGTCATATATCAACATAATTGTTAAATGAGTTTAAATTCATGTAAACTTTAATTGAAATAAGACTGCGAGTAACTTAATACTAAATTGAAACTTATGCTTACGTTAACTGTTAAAATTTGCTGGAAATTGGAAGGTAGTGAAATTAAAACTGAACGAAATCCCTATCTTGGAAACAATCACCAGGAAAAGTAACTTCACAAAGAAAAAAAGGACCACGTTGATTTTAAGCTGGAAGACAATCCGGAAAACCCTTCACAAGAATTTGAAAAAGCCAAAGCAGGAAAGTTTAAAAACAGGAGCAAGATAGAACTAACTTTCAGAATAAAGGTGTTAGGTGTTGTAATTCTTGTCTTTGGTTTAAAATTATTCTGAGAGCTCTGCTTTTAAAACTGTTGTATCTGATAAATCACTTAAAACAATTAGTTCAAGAACACAAGTACATACAAATCCATTTTTAGAAATGCTGTGAAGTTTGTTTACACACACACACACACACACACACACACACACACACACACACACACATATATATATATATGGGGTATAGGGGGCTCTGGATAGAGGTAGTACCTTTCTTGTCCGGCAGCTGCACTCTCTGAGTGGACGGACGCACTGGCCCTCATCCATCTCCCAAATCTCTCACTTCAGCCTGCAAGAATGGATCCTTCCCGGCATACCCCGGTACACCGCTTCAACTGGCGGACCAAAAGACGTTCAACGGCCAAGTGTTCGGAACCAGGGCGCACCATACGTATTAGTGGACTGTGGCTGTGGCCGACTAGCTATGGTTCAAAATGGCAGGGAACCAGATCTCTTCAGCCATAGTTGGCCATCTGCCTAGGAGAGAGAAACTCCGATATAAAACTACGGCCTGTGGACCTCGCTGTGACCGTCCTGGCTTGCTGGGCCATGGCAGATGAACTCTAGGTTTAAAGGGTGGGGCCAGTTTGCGCAGACTGCACTCCACCTAAAAGCTCCATTGCGCAGGCTGAAGGAACTGTCTACTGTTTACGTCTACTCCTACATTTGTACGACTCCATCAAGCCCTGCAGCGATGGGAAAGGGGCGAAAACAGCAGGTGAGAGATGTCGCTGGAAGCCGCAGTCCCAATTCTACATGCAGGCGACTCAGGCCTTTGGCCGTCTGATGTTGATCCGGAGACGACACCATCACCCGGTAGCAGCCTGAGTGACTTTCAGGAGTCGGTTTCATGGTCAAGGACTCAATTGCTACCAAGATAACAAACCTTCCCACTGGTCACACCAACCGCATCATGTCCATGCGTCTCCCGTTAAGGAACCAACAACACGCCACATTCTTCATTTTATATGCTCCAACACTCCAGACAGATCCTTCTGAAAAGGATAAATTCTACGCTGACCTGCGCAGACTTCTCAAGAGCGTCCCAGACAGCGATCAAATAATCATCCTGGGAGATTTCAATGCCAGAGTGGGCCGAGACTCAGAAGCCTGGAAAGCCATTCTTGGGAAACATGATGTGGGTGGCTGCAACGACAATGGGCGCCTGCTTCTTGAATTTTACACAGAACCACAGCTCACCATCACAAATACCGTATTTCAGCAGAAAGACAGCCTGAAAACGACCTGGATGCATCCTAGATCAAAACACTGGCACCTAATCGATTACATCATAGTACTCCAGAGGGACTTAAAAGATGTCCCTCATACCAGAGTGATGCCCAGTGCAGAGTGCCACACAGATCATCGTCTTGTCCGATGCAAGCTCGATTTCCACTTTAAGCCCAGGCCTAGACAACAAGGAGGCACCCCGAGAAGGACGCTCCAGGTCAAAAACCTGTTATCTGCAGACGTCAAGACAGATTTTCAAGAGAGCCCGCAGTCTTGACTTGAAGAACCTAATTTTCTGCCAGACCTACCTCCAGAAGAGATGTGGAACCACCTCAAGGCTGCCATTCTGCAAACCTCAGAAGAAATCCTTGGATTCAACCCTAAGGAAAACAAAGACTGGTTTGATAAAAACAACCAAGAAATCCAAGAACTGCTTGCCAAAAAGAAATCAGCACACCAAGTCCACCTCGCTCAACCATCTTGTTCACAGAAGAAAGAAGCCTTACGCCTCATCTGCAGCTCCCTCCAGTGCAGGTTCCGAGACATACAAAATGAATGGTGGACAAAGCTTGCAGAAAGAACTCAGCTGTACGCTGACATCGGTGACTACAAGGGGTTCTATGAAGCGTTGAAATCAGTGTATGGTCCTTCCTTCCAAATACAGATCCCTCTACGGAGTGCAGATGGCAAAGAGCTACTCACTGACAGGGGATCTATCCTGAACCGCTGGTCAGAGCACTTCCACACCCTCTTCATCACTAGCCGCACAGTCCAGGAGGCAGCTATTGACCGTATCCCACAACAGCCATTAAAGATGGAACTCGATGAGGCATCCACACTGCAAGAGACTGTAAAAGCCATAGAACAGCTGAAGACTGGAAAGGCTGCAGGAAAGATGGTATCCCATCAGAGATATGGAAGAGAGGAGGCCCAGCATTGCACACCAAACTCCAAGAGTTCTTCGTTTGCTGCTGGGAGCGAGGGAAACTTCTACAAGACCTCCGAGATGTAGTCATCATCACCTTGTACAAAAACAAGGTGGAAAAGTCTGGCTGCTCAAACTACCGTGGGATAACTTTGCTCTCCATTGCAGGCAAAATCCTTGCCAGAGCGTTGCTGAACAGACTGGTGCCCACCATTGCAGAAGAACATGCTCCAGAGAGTCAGAGCCAATAGGGGCACAACTGACATGGTATTCGTCCTGAGACAGAGCCAGGAGAAATGCCGAGAACGAAACAAAGGACCGTAAATCATATTTGTGGACCTGACGAAGGCATTTGACACGGTGAGCAGAACTGGACTGTCGAAAATCCTTGTTGTTGTTGTTGTTATAGGGCTTAACGCCATTTTTCAGCACAATATAGGCTATACATGGCGGCCAGTATTAATGGTGGAGGAAGAACCCTGGAAAATCCCGGGAAGAACCACTGACCCACGAGAAGCTACTGGCAGGCTTTCTCACGTACCCACGCTAGCCGAGCCTGGACTCGAACTCACTCAGACAGAGGTGAGATGGCAGTGATCCGTAACGGTCAGCGCTTTAGACCACTCGGCCACTCGGGGCCCCGGAAAATCCTTGAAAAACTCGGCTGTCCTCCAAAGTTCCTTACCATGGTCATCCAGCTACATGAAGACCAGCTTGGTCAGGTCAGAAATAATAACGACCTGTCACAGATC
Source organism: Megalonaias nervosa (assembly GCA_016617855.1). Classification (NCBI taxonomy): domain Eukaryota; kingdom Metazoa; phylum Mollusca; class Bivalvia; order Unionida; family Unionidae; genus Megalonaias; species Megalonaias nervosa. Next base: position 66,384 of record JAECUM010016685.1, read on the forward strand.
TTCGCTATTGCAAACGGCGTGAAACAGGGCTGCGTTTTAGCCCCCAAACTGTTCTCAATCTTCTTCAGCATGATGCTCCAAAAAGCAACAGAAGACCTTGATGACGAAGATGGCATCTACATCCGCTTTCGTACTGATTGCAACCTCTTCAACTTAAGGCGACTTCAGGCCCACACCAAGACCTTGGAAAAACTGATCAGAGAACTTATCTTTGCAGACGACTCCGCCCTTGTTGCCCACCCGGAAGCCGCCATACAGCGCGTAACATCCTGCTTTGCAGAAGCTTGCCAGCTCTTTGGTCTTGAGGTCAGCCTAAGGAAAACTGAGGTACTTTACCTTCCAGCACCTAAGGAAGAGTACCGGCCACCAAGCATCTTCCTTGACCAGACAGAGCTGAAAGTAGTCCACCAGTTCACCTGCCTGGGCTGTGTGATCTCCTCTGATGCCAAGATCGACAAAGAAATAGACAACAGACTGGCCAAGGCAAACAGCGCCTTCGGCAGACTCTATAAACGAGCGTGGTACAACGCCAGTCTCAAGAGAGACACAAAGATCAGCGTCTATAGAGCTATCGTACTGACCACCCTTCTATATGGCGCCGAATCTTGGGTCACCTACAGCCGCCACCTCCGCCTCTTTGAACGCTTCCATCAATGCTGCCTCCGCACCATCCTCAACATCCACTGCAGTGACTTCGTCACCAACAGTGAAGTCCTCAAACAAACAGGGATCACCAGCGTTCGTTGAGGTTACGCTCATGAAGATACAGCTGCGCTGAGCAGGGCACGTCTCCAGGATGGAGGATCATCGCCTGCCAAAGATCGCACTGTATGGTGAGCTGTCCACTGGCCACCGAGATAGAGGGGCACCTCGAAAGAGATACAAAGACTCCTTGAAAAAGACCCTCACCAACTGTGGCATCGACCACCTCCAATAGGCATCACAAGCTGTGACCGTGAAAGCTGGCTACGTACAGACTGGCCAGCTTGGACGAAAAAAGATGGCTTGCAAAAACCGATTAAAGATAGCATTAGCAAGGATTATTAGATGCATCATACTTATTTAGGCAGAGATTTAAACCCCGTTTAATGCAAAATAACGAGATAACTATGATTGATCATAAGATTGTCGCATACTCAGATGCATTTGAGGCTACGTCGTAAACACTAGTGAAATCTCTAAGTTATAGCACTTTACAATCAGAGTTAGAACAATTAAAGAACGGTTTAAATACTAAAATACTACAACACATTCGAGTGATTAAAAACGTACCTATTGATTTTAATGATGCCATGCAACATTGGAAAAAAGATAACTGCTAGAACTAAAACATTGCCGCGGTTGCACAAAGATGTATAAAATAAGTACGTAACAGAAATAACCATATCTTTCAGTATATTCTCTTTTTATGTCCAGTTTTTAAAAAAAAAATGTATTGCATGAAATTAAGACCAAAATAGTTTATAATTTAGATCCTAATTTTCTCACCTATTTTATATTTAGGAATTCCATGGCTATCATTTGCTAGATACAAACTAGGTAATCCAACCTTCAGAATGATTTTAGGGTCACTGGATTTAACTAGCGTGATACCTATTGACCTGCGATATATATTATTGTACTCATGAATATGGTCAGTTAATACATCAATGCATTTTCCAATTTATTTTGCAGTGAAATATTTCCACATTTTGGCTTTAAGAGTTCTATTAAATCTTTCTATAACAGAGGTATTTTTGTATGGATGAGTGGAAATGTGTTATATTATTTGCATTGTTCCACTATTCGTTAACGCATCATTTGTAGAATTCTTTTCATTGATCAAAACACTATATTTTCTTGGTTTTGTTCCCTGAAAATTTCTCTTAAAAAAAAGTCGTGTGCTTCGTTCTTCTAAAGTTTTTACATTTCTTTTCTTCTTTAATTTTCTTATTCAAAACGTATTTCATTAAAATATATCACCGTCAAAATGTATTGATATTTTTATATGCTTGCGTGTGAACAGTGTATTCCTGCCATTTATCATTTACATGATTAACATAAGCCCTTCTGGAGTAATATCTTTTTCAACCTTGCTTGTGCCATGCATGTAGATTGTTCTGTTACCCATCCTTTCCATTCAGCATATTATTTTACCTGCCAGATTTAATTAGTTCTCTAAATTTAGCGATTTGTGGAAGCAATTGGATTTCTAGGATTGTGCAAAATGTCTTAAATACAACTTTGCGTTCACGTAAGAAATCATTGCCTTCATTTATTTCAAAATCACTGTAGCAATGGGCTCCATTACAGTCAAGTTTAACGTTTGAAGAATTAGTAGGTATTATAATTGCATGACAACAATGGAAATTGAATTTCCAACAAATACAGTCTTAAGTTTAAACAAAAATTTCAGTTTTGTAAATTCGGCGATAGAAAAAGCCAAGTTTAGAATAACCACCAATCGTCGTATTTGGCTACTGGGACTAAAAGGACTATGCAAGAATTTTTAAGTTGCAATAAATAATTGATTCTTTTGCCGTCCTGCTATTATCGCCTGAAGATTATTATTAAAATATGAAACATTTATTTATGTACTTATCCCATTGATTAATCTGATTTTAAAGCCGTTTGTATTAACGATAAAGATCGCAAAAAAGCTCCTCCGCGCTCTCGTCTGTCAACCACCGAGGAAAACGAGCTGTAAGGATTTTGGTGTACCTGGCTACGATTCCTATGCTTTTTATTCCAAATTTGCATTGATGTTGCTTCTATTATTCAATTACACGGTCGAATTTAATCACATTCTAGCTCTTGGGAGACACAAGATGATCCCCTGAAGAAAGTCAGTCTATAGCCCTAGTGAATCTGAGATATTTCGTACACCGGTAATTCACATGACTTGAAATCTGAATCAGTTTCAACCATTACCATAGCATCAGAGTTGTATCATACTTGCAGGTATGCTTAATTAATAAAAAAAACAAACTTTTTTTAAGCCTGAAGGCGTCGTTGAAACACATACTCATATGCAGAATGTGATCTGATGTCGGATACATTATCACCACACTATCGACGCTTTAAAGCACAAAGGTTTAGTTAGGCTTATAAAGTACACTATGTATTAAAACCTCTTGCTTGCTTTAATGTAGTCTATAGCCAAATATGTACATGCAGGTTGCTTTGTTATTTTAATTAATTATTAAAAGCTATTCAGACATAAAATATCATACTTTAAAATAGCTCTTCACTTTAGAGATGTATGCTTTAAAAATAAAACAACAAACATGAGTTTTATATACTTACAAATATTATATTTACAAAATTCTTAGAATCATATCAAATAATATAGAAACTATTTACTTTCTTGTTACCAGTAATACCGTATTTTATGTATTTTTAGAGCGTATAAGTTTTCATACCACAGCGCAGACATGTCCACTTACACATAGACTCGTTTGCTTGTCTGTTAATTTTCCAATCATTTACGTACTTCATCCATAACTTCTTTACCGTTTTAAAGATTCATTCTTATGAATCTCAGTTTCTAGAGTATGTGCTCCGAGTTCTCATTTTCATCCTTTATGTGTACTTGGATTTTTAAAAATACGGTATTGCCTTGCTGCACTTGCTTGAGAACCGTAGACCATCAGAAGCTTCCGTCATAAAATAGGAAAACATAGAAAAACCACGACCAATTCTACGTGTATACCCTTTGTTTACACCAACATCAATCAATGTTGCCCTTTTCCATTTATATA